>CM045749.1:3986667-4004167 GCA_024760905.1 Plotosus lineatus
CAGTGTTCCCTCACATTACGCAGTCCTTCCGCAAATGTTCTGTCCTTTGCGCAAACGTTCAATGATCGTTCCTTTTATTCCGCAAGTCTTCCATGAACGTTCTGCGAATATTCCTCATTCTTCCGGATGGTCAAAAGCGGCCACAGAATTTCCACGGAATACTCATGGAAGGTTTGTGGAATACATGCGGAACGTTTGCGGAATGGTTGCGGATAACACGGAAGACTTGTGGAACACTCAAGGAAGTCACTTCCACTATAAATTATTCCAGTTCATTTACTTTATTTTTTCTGTTTTCCTGTTCATGTAATAAAGTTTTAAAGTTATAATCACTGTGGTTTGGACTTGTGTGCATGGGTTTTAGTCTGGAATGATTTATTGAGGTGCAAATAAAAGGAACGTATTGACATTATTGATATTAAACATATTAACATATGTTAAATTTTAAATTTATTGTACATTATAAACATATTATACATTATGAACATATAGTATGAATGAAAGAATGAGCTTCCTTGGTCGTTTCCGCATATTTATAGGTGGAATCAGGAGCAAATACTTTGATCTTTGCCGATTTTTCCTCATTGAAATGTGGTTACGCTGGGCGTTTCTCAGTCATTCCTCAGTCATTCCTTAGTCATTCCATGTTGAACGTGAACATTCCGTCTTCATTACGCCTGTTCCGCAATCATTCCGTAGCTCTTCCTTCTAAAATGGAGTAGTGCCGTAGTCGTTCCTCGAGTGTTCTGTGCTTTCCATGAACGTTCCGTGAATTATCCGAAGGTTTTAATTTGCAATCCGCACTGGTTCTGAAGGTAATCCGAGCCCTTTTACGCATGTATTTCGACATTATACAACGGTCTTTCCGTGTCTTTTCCACACATTCCGTGAACGTTCCGAAGGTGTTACGAGGGTACAATTTTGCATAAGCTTTTGACCTATTTTCCGAGTAAAAATGTCGAAGCTCCTCTGTAGAGTGTGTTCCGCGCCTTTCCGCCACAATCATTGCATTCCATGCTCCAGTGAAATGGGGGTATAATTGTTTTCTCTCTACTTCGGCTGAGGGGCGTGGCTGAGCTGCTCGGTGGCACACTCCTGAATTCACTATTCTCATCTACTCTCAATAAAAACAAGCAGGCTCACCTCTGCGCCAGAGGATTAACTTCACATTGTGTCACCGCTTCTTTTGTACTCTAACTCTCTAACTCTAAAACTCTGTTTTCTACCCGTTCCGGCTGAGAGGGCGTGGCTGAGCTGCTCGGACTGAATGCAGTCCTCATCTACTCCCTATAAACACAAACCGCACGGTCACCTCAGTTGAAGCATGCTGCTTAAGTGCTTTCCTTTTGAATAATAAATGCACTCTGACATCTCACACTGCCTCGGAAATGTGCCTCACAAATAGTAATGCAATATATCCCTCTAGTGGGCATTTTTTGAAAGCTACATGCTGTATGTTTCAAGAAAACTACATTTAAAGGTGTTCTTTCATATATATATATATATATATATATATATATATATATATATATATATATATATATATATATATATATATATATATAGTTTATTAACAATAAATAACCATGGCACAAAATTAAAAGATTTTTTCTTAATCATTAATACATTTTACTACATTAATACTGCACTAATCAGTTATACTGACTATAGAATGTGTTTAAGAAGCATATTTTAGCGCAAGTAATAGATACATAGTATTTTACTTCTGGGTTGATCATTCGCGCATGTTATATGATACATGAGCTTTTCCTTCCGGGTACACAACTCGCGGATTATCTTCATTCACAGGAGTGACCGGAACCAAACCCCCGCGAATAACAAGGGCCTACTGTGTGTAGATGCTATAAACTCAGTATTTTTGTAAGGATCCGGTCAAATTTGTTTTAGTTTACTGCTAAAGTTATGATGTAAAAATATAAATGGAGGAAAGCTACACAGCGATACATACTTATATTACTCATACTTATACTTAGTGGCCAAAAATTATATTCTATAGTAGGCTTTATTATAAATAATATATGAGCTTTAAAGCTCATAATGTAGAGTTGCATTGGGGATTGTTTAGGATTCTCTCGCGCTCTCTCTTGCACACACACACACACACACACACACACACACACACGCGCGCGTGCACGCGCATGCACGCACGCACGCACGCACACACACAATCACTTTAACACTTTAATGGTGTGAAGTGTAACTCCCAGTGGTGATCTGGGATTAGTTGCTGTCGTCTCAGGTGGATGTATTTAAGGATCAACTCTAATCTGTGTTCTATGCCGGATCTCGCCAGTTGAATCGACTCATCCAATAAGAACACATCATTTTAGTCCTGTATCAGTGATGAAATAGAATGTTTGATTTAAATCTCATAATGTTGCTGTGTGTGTGTGTGTGTGTGTGTGTGTGTGTGTGTGTGTGTGTGTGTGTGTGTGTGTGTGTGTTTGGGACATACAGTTACAGAGCTCAGATCTAAGTGCGGGAATGTAGTGCTGATCAGATTATAACCCATTTCCGTGCATGATTCGATAAGTGTACATCCGGCCAACCTCGTCTTCACCTGGGTTTACATTACAATGGGACGGTATCATTGTTACAGGGAACTGAGGACTGTGTAAATTTGTCTCCATTCGGTAATTTTTCAGAATGTTAATTGAATTATAATTCTCCAATTCTATAATTTGGCTGCAGTTATGTCTCTAGTGATTTTTTATGAATTGATTCCTGTTTTCAGTTTCTACTGTGGATTTTACTTGCTATTTTTCTTTTCTTTTTAAACATTATTGCTGTTGTTTCTACCTCTGGCTTTCATTTTTATTTACTTTTGTGTGAGCAAAGCGTGTGTTTGTGTCTGTATCTGTATCTGTGTGTATGTGTGTATGTGTGTGCGTGTGTGTATGTCTATCTGTCTGTCTGTGCCTGTGTGTGTGTGTCTGTGCGTCTGTGTCTGTTTGTCTGTCCACAGTCCACGAGGTCCTAGTTAGTTATTACTTGGCATGAGCTCTACATTGTTGATGTTATGATGACAAAATGTTTGAGTGCTTATGGACTTGTAGTTAAAAAAAGTCACTATGATAAACATTATATTTAAATAGACAGGAACTTTCCAGTATGTCTAACACCAGGATCTAATTACATCATTTACAAATCATGTTGATACATCAAGTAATACATCAAATTCAACTTTCTCTTCAAGTTACACAGAGCATGCATGTGGCGAAGACTTGACAGAGGTATGCTATTAATCATTAGTAATGTTAGGTAAAGTCTGTTGGGTTTTTACACCCGAGCCGTAGTGGCTCATCAGGCCGGTGCTTATCCGGTTTCCGTAGCGTGAAGCGACCAAGAGTTCAACTCCTCCAGGATGGGACGCTAGTCCATCGCAGGTTACCTTCCCAGTATACTTATATACTTATATTTACTGGTACCCATTTATACTGCTGGGTGAACAGAGGCACACTTGTGGTTGAGACCTTGCCCAGGGGTCTTAGCACAGTGAGGGTCTCAGTGGGATTTGAACTCACAACCTCCCGATCATGAGCACATCACCCTAACCACTATGCCACCAGCCCCACATTAGTAATGTTAGGAGCAATATTACTGTAATCTAACCATAGGTCCTATTATACAACAACCAGAATCTCATCATCTTTATCTTCTCCCTCTGCTTAATCTGGGGTTTGGGTTTTGGGGGCAGCAGCCTAAGCAATGAGGTCCAGATGTTCCTCTCGCCAGTCACTTTCTCAAGCTCTTCCAGGGGGGACACCAAGGCTTTCCCAGACTTGACCAGAGACATAATTCCTCTGGTGTGTTCTGGGTCGACCCTGGGATCTCTTCCCAGTTGGACATGCCCGAAACACCACACCAGGGAGGCATTCGGTAGGCTCAACAAATTTGATATGTTGTTCCCATTACGGGCCAAACTCTGCCTCCAGTGATACAGAGACCAAATGACCCATAGCAACAGGTCTGGTACACTGTACTCCCAGAGCATGCCCCACAAGATAGCCCGAGGGACGCGGTCAAAAGCTTTCTCTAAATCCAGAAAACGCACGTGGACAAATTTGGCAAACGGTGCCACAGCCAGGATGAAAACCACATTGTTCCTGCTGAATCTGAGGTTCAACTATCAGTCAGATCCTCCACTCCAGTACCCCTGCGTAGACTTCCCAGGTCAGTTGAGGAGTGTGACTCTACGATAATTGGAACACACCCTCCAGCCCCCCTTTTTCAAAATGGGGACTACTACCCTGGTTTTCCAATCCAGAGGTAATGGCCCCCCCATGACCACATGATGTTGCAGAGACATTTCAGCCAAGACAGTCCTACAACATCCATAGCCCTGAGATATTCAGGGTGGATCTCATCCAACCATGGAGCCCACAGAGCTTTTTGACTTTCTCAACCCCCACTGATGGATGGACCCCCACCCAAACCCCTAGGGTCTTCCTCCTCTATGGACGGCATGTTGGTGGGATTGAGGAGGTCCTCAAAATATTCCTTCCACCTCTTTCTACCAGCATCCCCAGTAGAAGTGAGCAGCTCCCCATGTCCACTTTAAACAGTATTTGTGAAGAACTGCTTATCCATTCTGAGCCTTCGGATGGTGGTCCAGAATGTTTTCAAAGACAATCGATAGTCGCTTTCCAGACAAAACTCCTCCCACACCTGAGACTTTGCATCAACAACAGCTTGGGCTGCAGCACATTTGCTCTGTCAGTGCTTGTCTGCTGTCTTGGGAGTCCCACAGGCAAATAAGACTCAATAGGCCTCCTTTCTCAGTTGTACGGTGCCCTTCACCACAGGTGTCCACCACTATGTTCGAGGGTCACCGCCATGACAGCCGCTGATGAACTTCCAGCCACAGCTATGGGCTGCCACCTTAACAATGGAGGCACGAAACATAGCCCATTTAGATTCCACGTCACCCGCCTCCTTTGGGACGTGGTTGTAGCTCTACTGGAGGTAGGACTTAAAAGCCTCTCTGACAGGAGAGTCCATCAAATATTTCCAGGAGACCCTAACTACACGCTTGGTCCTTCCAGGTCTGGATGGTGACCTCCCCCTCCATGTTAGCCAGCTCACCACCAGGTGGTGATTGGTTGACAGTTCAGCTTCACCCAAATGTCCAAAACATACTGCCACAAGTCCAGTAACACAACTACAAAATCGATCATCGAACAGCAGCCTAAGGTATCCTGGTGTCAAGTGCACTTATGAACACCCTTATGTTTGAACATGGTGTATGTGATGGGCAAACCGTGACAAGCACAGAAGTCCAACAACGAAACATCATTCATGTTCAGAGTGGAGAGGCCGTACCTACTGATTACACCCTTCCAGGGCTATTCAGGACACTATCGTTGCCCGCATGGGCATTGAAGTCTCCCAGGACAACGAATGAGTCTCCCGGGGGGGGGGTGTTCTCCAATACACCACCTAAAGACTTCAATAAGAGTGGGTACTCTGAACTGTCATTTGGTGCATAAGTACAAACAACAGTCAGGACCCATCCCCCCCACCCGAAGGTGGAGGGAAGCTATTTGTCCTTCAACCAGGGAGAACCACAACGTGTGGCCACAGAGATGGGGGCAACAAGGAAGTGCACACCAGCTCACCGCCTCTCCCCATGAATCTCTCAGAATGGAAGGTCAATCCCCTCTTGAAATGGGTGGTTCCAGAGCCCCAGCTATGCATTGAGGTAAGATTTCCTTTCGGCTTTTTCCCTTTGTCAGGGGTCACCACAGCGAATGATTCGCATGTTTGATTTGGCATAGGTTTTTCTATCAGATGCCCTTCCTGACACAACCCTTTGGCAAAGGACAGAAACGTGCTGACGGCTTTGCAGCCTACTCTTTACAAAAGTCAGCAATGGTTCTTTTACATGCCTCACACCATAGACAGTGAGAGACATGGCCCGCCTTTGATAATCCAGTTAGCTGCACTGCAGTGACAACCTTGTGAAGAGTGGGACTTGAACCCCCAACCTTAGGATCAGCGATCCAGCACCCTATACTATTAGACCACCACTGCCGAGTAAGTCCAATTATATATAGTCAGTATCTCTCCACCTCACACACCAGCTCAGGCTCCTTTCCTAAGAGTCCCAAGAGTCAGAGTCAGTCGCCAAGAATAGATTTGACAGAACCCATGCCTTCGGCTGCCACCCAATTCATAATGCACCCAACCCTTATAGCCCCTCCCACAGGTCTCCTTTTCAGGCTGGGCCCAGCTCCATGGGCAGAAACCTGACCACCAGGCTCTCGCCTTCAAGCTTGCCCTCAATCGAGCACTATGACCTTATATGTATCTCCAGGGGGGTCTGCAACTGGAAAATGATCTTTAATGTTATGTCACGATCTAATATTTTCTGTATACCAAGTGGTATCACATGGAAAGCCGGTGAATGTACGTGTTTGCTTCACCAGCTATTGAACATTTGTTTGTACGGTTGTTGGCTCTGTCGATGTCGAAAGATCGTGGAGGGGGGGTTTGTACCGTGGGTCTTTGGTCAGGGAGATGCAGCATCGGGCATGGCTGTAAAGGCCAATACGGGATTTGCAGATCGTGCCACAGCCGCTGCAAGTGAAGTCTTTGCAGTGTGGTGGGATGGGGACAGTCTCCGCTGTCTGCGGAGTCTCTTCTGCCCCCAGTGGGTGTCTCTTCTCTCCTCTGCTGTCCTGAAGACATCCTGGGTGATGGTCCACCAGTCGGAGTGGTCGGAGGTGGCTGACTCCAGGTCGGAGTAATTAAATACCTTGAGGTAGTGCTTGCAGACATCCTTGAATCTGAGAGCTGGGCGTCCCTTTGACTTGGTTCCAGTAGCCAGCTCCCCATACAGTAAGTCTTTGGAGATGTGGCCGTCAACTAATCAGGTGACGTGGCCAAGCCATCGTAAGTATCTCTGGGTCAGGATGGCAAATATACTGGGCACATCTGCTGTGGCCAAGACATTGGTGGAAGGTGTTCAGCCGGCATTCGAGGCAGGAGTAGAGAGCCCATGCTTCACTTCCGGAAAGGAGAGTACTCAGTACACAGGCCTTGTAGACTCTTATCTTAGTGTTGGTGGTTAGCATGGAGTTGTCCCAGATTCGCTTTGCCAGACAGACCATCACTGTTGATGCCTTGCCGATACGGGCGTTCAGTTCGGCATCTAGAGAGAGGTTGCTGGAGGTGATCAATCCGAGGTAGGTGAACTTTTCCACCACCTCAAGGGTGTGGTTGCCGATGGTGAAACTGTGTGCACTGCTGACATCCTGGCCTATGACTTCGGTCTTATTAAGGCTGATGGTGAGGCCAAACTCAGAGCAGGCACCAGCAAAGCAGTTGATGAGATGCTGGAACATTTCCTCGGTGTGGCCAACAAGACCAGCATCATAAGCAAAGAGTAGCTCCCTGATGAGAATGCTCCATACCTTGGTCTTTGCTCTGAGGCATGCTAGGTTAAAGAGGCCTCTGTTGCTCCTGGCATAGAGGCAGACGCCGTCTTCAGAGTCCCAGAAGGCATAGCACAGGAGCAGGGAGAAAAAGATGCCAAAAAGGGTTGGAGCGAGGACACAACCCAACTTCACACCGTTCTTGATCAGGAAAGGGTCTGAAGATGATAGATCAAACTGGACAATGCCGCTCATGTCCTGGTGGAACGACTTGATCATGCTCAAAAGCTTGGGAGGACATCCAATTCACTGGAGGAGGGCAAATAATCCATCCCTGCTGACTAAGTCAAAAGCCGTGGTCAGGTCAACGAAGGCCAAATAAAGGAGTTCTCTCTGCTCCCGGCACTTTTCTTGCAGCTGCCGCACAGAGAAGACCATATCTATGGTTGACCTCGCTGCTCTGAATAGCTTTGCCGACTATGCTTAGGAGTGAGATGCCACGATAGTTGTTGCAATCACTTCGCTCCCCTTTGTTCTTGTAGAGGGCTATGATTTTGGCATCACGCATGTCTTGGGGCACCCCCGTAGCCAGGATTTGGCAAACAGGGGTGCTCCTGTAACAACGAAACGCAGGGTTACCTAAGAGATACAGTTACGGTATGGGCCTCCTCCATGATATTCTTGCAACCACTCTAAAATGAGTAAATGGTGAAAATTTCAGGTGTTCTAAAAGCATGTGTATTTCAACAGCACTAGATCTATTTACAAAACAAATCTCTGCTGTAGTTAAAAAATACACAGGGCGTTAAAACATGTGGTCTCAGACCTAGAGATGCAGCACTACACGGGATGCTAGCAAGATGTCATGGTTATGTATGTACATGTGCGTATTATGTATCACACTAAGCTTAGTAGCTATTTTTATCTGTGACATTGACACTCCAGTACAACACATACAGTCTCACACAAGTCTGTGTGATATATATAGCTCATTTAGGCTTAACTTTGAGCAACTTCTTTGCCTGGAAAACTTTACTATTGGGCGAACGGGGGTGCGCGAGCTTCGAGCGCTCTATAGTAGCTATGGGGGTGTGGGGAACAGACCCCTCCTCCCAGCACTGCAGCAGGAGCTCATGGAGGTGTTTCAAGAGAAAGCTCTCCTTTGCGGTTTTGACGATTTCAGGCGGGATGTTGTCACTGCCTGGAGCCTTGCCGCTTGGGATGGAATCTATCACCTTGCTGGACTCCTCAATAGTGGGTGGAGCGTCAAGCTCATCCAGAACAGGCAGTGGAGGGATGTTCTCAAGGGCTGTGTTCGAGACGTTGGTTTCTCTCAAGTAGAGCTCTTGGTAGTGCTCAGCCCATCTCGCCATTTGTTTGCCATGATCCTTGATGACATCGCCTGTAGCTGACTTGAGTGGGGCGTTCTTGATGACACTGGGACCGAAAGCCTTCTTCTTGCCTTAGCACATTTTGCACACGTTTCCAAGATCTGCAGAAAGCTGTATGTCCTGGCAGAGGTTACGCCAGGAGTTGTTGGCACAACGCCTTGCAATCATTTGTGCATTATTCCTTGCAGCATGCAGTGCAGCAAGTGTTCACACAGAGGGCTCCTTCTTGTGAACGATTAGGGCTGCACGTTTGGCGGCAGTGGCAGGTTCCACCTCAGCGGTTCCTGCTTGAAACCAGTCCACACTCATCCCCACCTTCCTCCCAAAGGTGTCTATGGCGGTCTCAAACACAGCCTCACAGATGTGGTGCCACCTTGCAGTAGCACAGTCAGTGTGGCAGTCCGAGAATGGTCGGTGTCACAGAACCAGAGAATGGTCAGTGTCACAGTCAGCACTGTGAAAACTGCGTGTGACCAGCACTTGGTTCAGCAGGGATCTCCTGGTGATGACGAAGTCCAGCTAATGCCAGTGACGAGACCTTGAGTGTCTCCTGGACACTTGGTGGCAGGGCTTGGTGGAGAAGAATGTGTTCATGAGACAGAGGTCATGAAAGGAGCAGAGCTCGACAAGGTATTGGCTGTTCTCGTTGAGCTTGCCAATGCCAAAGTGGCCAATGCAATGGGGCCAGGAGTCATGAATGATCTGCCCCGATCCGTGCGTGAAAGTTACCGAGCAGAAACAAGTGCTCCTTGGCAGGGATCTACTGGATCCTGGCTTCAAGTGCATCGTAGAATGCATCCTTCACTTCAGCTGAAGAGCAAAGCATTGGAGCATAGAAACTAAGGATGGTGGCTGGTCCAGAGGAAGTTGAGAGATGGATAGAGAGGACTCACGGAGTGCCTGAGGATGGCAGTTCAACAGAGGACAGAAAGGAGTTTCGCACAGCGAATCCAACACCATACAGGTGATGCTCATCAGGCCCCTTTTCCTGCCAGAAGAACGTATAGTCCTTCTTCAGGCTGCCGCTGCCTGGGAGTCGCGTTTCTTGCAGTGCTGCAATGTCAATATTGAGCTTCCTCAGTTCGTGGTTGATGATGGCAGTTTTTTTGGCATCGTTGATTTGCTGGAGATCGTCAGAGAAGCCAGGGCACATTGTTCCAGGTTGCCAGACTAGACACTGACTGCTTTGGTTTCTTGTTGTTGCTTGGTGCAGTGTTTACAGTCCATACTTCAGCTTTTGGCCTACACTTAAAGAACCCATTAAAGTAAGCGGACTGTGGCGGGCCAGCACCTTACTGGCTGGGGGCTGCCCAGCTAAAGGTGGGCGGAAGCTGGCCAGTGCGAAACGATGATCACTCCCACCATCGGTAGCTAGCCCTAGGCGCCCGAGCTTATGCCAATTACTTTTAACCAGTATCTGCATCTCCCTGTGTTGAGCTACCGCAGAAGGCGGCACTAGGGCACAGGCCAGGGCAGAGTTGTGGAGGAACTGAGATGCCCAGTTGACAGATCCCCCTTCTCGGCCTAGATGGTAGTGTCCAATGGAAGGGGCTAGCCGATACAGTTGGTACCAACTTAGCTACAGGAGTTGCCAAGAGGTACTGCTCCATGGGAACCAACCGCCTTCGGGGCTCCACTCTGGATTTTCTGTAGGGGGTGTCTCCCTTAGCCTTTGTCACTCCCGTGATGACCACAAGGCAGTGGTGCTATTTGTCCATAGCTGGGGGTTGTGAATCAGTGTTGTCCTTCTCTTAAGCCTTTACCTCAAGGGCTTTATCAACAAGGCAGCAGATAGTTGACTAGTGAGTACCAGAGCATGTCCTCACGCCGGTGGGCCTGCATACAATACCTCTGGGGCTCAACCTGCTCTGAGATCCCTCACATATTTAGCCTGAGGCCGTAAGGTGCCCAGTTACCAGGGTGTGTCGCGAGGAGGTAAATGTGAGAGTCTTGAATTAGTAAACGCTTTGTACCATCAGGAAGGACTTACACACTTGGCCTTCTTTTCACTCAATGAGCTAGATGGCGGCTGCAGATGAAGCTGGAAGCGAGAAGTCTAAGCAACTACACTACAGCTGCTCTACAGCACTAGGCGCTATATTAAGTCCTGTGTAATGCACCCCACCCCGACGGTACAGTCACTGTAAATTATGGACAGAACTGATCGAAGGCAAAAGATGCAACTTACTATGAGGTTTATTCATTATTTTATATTTCCAATCAGTTCGATAGTGTTAATATTTTCAGTAATAATTTCTGCAGTCTCTGATAAAGGTATACCCGATGCTGGTATTTAATATAATTTAATAATATTTAATACACATAAACAATATCGTTATCTTTAATTTTTTGGAATGTTGTTCGACAGTAGCTAAGTTTACGTTCTAGCTTTTTGCTCACAATAATTTTTTTTTTTTTAATCAACAAAAGACAAATACTGGCAGCTTCTATGTCTATTAAGTGATGTTCGAGGGAGATTAAACCTGTTTCTTCACCATCTGCAAAAATTCTTCGAGAATCCTCTTTTTTCAGAATTGTCACGTCTCTGTTTGCCCTTTATGTCATGTGACTTTAATGTGAAAACCAGTTTTCTGTTTAAATTTTTAAAAACATCTTAATCAACTTGCTTATAAACATCTAGAGAAAAGAATAAAAACTTTATTGCGATATTCAAGTGTTTTTCTGGAAGTCACATTTTCGTTGCTTGTTCTTTCAGGGAAATTTTAAATAAAACATGAAGTATAAATATGAAGCATGTTTATAGAATCGCAGCATATCACAGCGGATTAACTCATTCGGGTTGATAAAACTGAGACATGCCTTTGTTTTATGCACATAAGCTCTGCCTAATTGTACATAACTGATCAAAAACTAGCCTTGTTATTGTTCTTTAAAATATTACTAGATACTTCAATGTGATACTTTTAAGATCGCTGGTGTGCTCCCATTTGAATTACTGATATTATAAGGGACTTATGGTAAGGTGCTGGATTAGCCCCACTCTCATGGAGCTGTGACTGCTGTCCCCCCAGCAGTGCAGTAATTGGGTTATTACAGCCCAGTCATTTCTCTCACTGTCTGTGGTGGAGGTTTATGTAAAGGAAGCATTGCTGACTTCCGTCAAGACGAGCTGCATAGCCATCAGCATGTTTCTGCCCCACGATGGTCTGATGTCCTGTCCAGGGTCTACTCTGATCTTGCCAGAGTTGGTTGAGATGGGTGCCAGCCTCACTAAGCAGAAAATGAGTAAATGAATGATATTATGAAAAAAGGAAATTTATTTACCTGGATATAATTTCAGTACAATGTGTCGTCGTGTCAATATTTTATTACCATTTCAGGATTAATCCCGTGTATGACTCTGGGGTGTTTATCAGCAGGAGTTTCAGAGTGCAGCGATTTTCCTGCATCACTCTGTCTGTATTTCACCTGTTTATTTTCCTTATAGTGAAACTCAAGGTCATTTCCATCCTTCTAGTTTTTTCTTCTTATCAAGGCCAGGCAGCTTCTCCTCTGGGATGATCCCTCTCTCTCTCTCTCTTTCTCTCTCTCTCTCACACACACACACACACTCTCTCTCTCTCTCTCTCTCTCTCTCTCTCTCTCTCTCTCTCTCTCTCTCTCTCCCTCCCGCTCTCTGTCTCTCGCTCTCTTTCTCTCTCACTCTCTCTCTCTCTCTCTCTCTCTCTCTCTCTCTCTCTCTCTCTCTCTCTCTCTCTCTCTCTCTCTCTCACTCTCACACACACACACCAAACAACCCCTTTATTTATTAATTCACTGTTAAACCTGGAGTGTATGCATTGGACCTAGAGATGCAGGAGACCAAAAGAAGGTTCAAACAATTTAAGCACTAGGAACTGTAAATCACGGGAATACTAAGTCAATGGAACTGGTCGAGCACGAAGCAAGAACCAGGGGTCAAAGAGAAAGCCGAGGAGCAGAATCACAGGGAAACAATCTTCTGACAGCAGAGGGAAGCGCGCCGTTCCCATTTATATACTCCCATGGAGTGCTGGGATTCTGGCCGGCGGGGGAACATATATTCGACCTTGGGGGCACCAGATGGGCTTCGGTTCCCCCTGCTGGGCATCCCGAACTAGCCGTTCTTCCTCCCATTGAGTTGCTCCATGTATACAGGAAAAGGGCAGGATGGTCTCCATGGTAGTGTCTTCACCCGAAGAGAACTGCCTGGAGAGAGTGTCTGGCTTTGTATTCTGGGAGCCAGGTCAGTATGTCAGTGTGAAGTTGAACCTCCCCAAGTAGGGTGATCATCGTGCCTGACGGGAGTTCAACCTCTTGACTGTACGGAGGTAGGATAGGGTTTTATGGTCGGTCCAGACCACGAAGGGGTGGGCTGCCTCTTCCAGCCAGTGCCTCCACTCCTGGAATGCCAAGGCCACCGCCAGCAGCTCGCAATTCCCAACATTATAATTCTGTTCCGCAGGGGACAAGCGACGGGAGAAGAAGGTGAATGGGTGTAGCTTCTGGTCTGTGGGAGACCATTGGGAGAGGACCGCCCCCACCCCTGAGTCTGAGCATTGACTTCCACCACAAACTGCAGCGAGGGGTCTGAGTAATTCAGTACGGGCGCGTGGACGAATTTAGCCTTCAGCCTGTCAAACACTGCCTGGGCACTTGGGGACCACTGGAACGGGGTCTTGGGTGATGTCAACTGAGTGAAGGGTGCTGCTAGGCGGCTGTATTCCTGCACAAACCGGCGATAGAAGTTTGCGATTCCCAGGAACCTCTGCAGCTGTTTCCGCGTCCCTGGAGTCGGCCATTCCGCCACTGCCTTTACCTTCGCCGGATCGGGTCCTATCTGCCCCTTCTCCATGATGAACCCCAGTAAAGAGACTGAGGGGACATGAAACTCGCATTTTTCTGCCTTAACAAGCAATCTGTTCTCCAGGAGCCTCTTTAGTATCATTCTCACATGGCGGAGATGTTCGTCTTGGTCTCTAGAGAAGGTCAGAATGTCGCCAGGTATACAAATACAAAGCGGTTCAGCATGTCCCTAAGCACATCGTTGACCAGAGCTTGGAAAACCGCCGGGGCATTGGTTAGTCTGAATGGCATGACCAGGTATTCGAAGTGCCCCAGGTGCGTGTTCAAAGTCGTCTTCCACTTGCCCTCCTCCTGAATTCGGACATGGTCTGCAACCAGGGCCATCCCAACACTAGGGGAGAGAGAGAGGCAGGGAGAACAAACAGTTCCAGATATTCTTGGTGGTTACCTGACAGCGTGAGCTTCACTGGTTTGGTCTTGTGCGTGACACGAGCTATGAGTCGGCCATCTATGGCCACTACCTCCTTGGGGGTCTCGAGTTCATACACGGGCAGGGCGTGGAGCTCGACCATCCCCGGATCGATAAAGTTAGCGTCAGCACCTGAGTCAATAAATACGTCTACAGGATGAGAGTGTTGCACGGCGTGTTGCGTACCTTGAACTTGCAGGTGCTTCCCGGGTGTTGCAGAGGATGTGTCATGGTCTGTGCTGGCTGACGAACTAACTCTGCCTTAATTCATTGCGGGTGTTGGTGAGGGGCATGGCGGTTGCCGATAGAGGAGTTTCCGAGCTGAGCGCACCTGGTCCTAATCTACAATCAGCAGGAGCCAGCAATAAAAGGGAGCGGTATGCTCCCCTCTGTTGTCAGTAGATTGGTTCCAGTGACTCTGTTCCTCGACGTTCTCTCTGATCCCTGGTTCATGCTCCGTGCTTGACCAATTCTCTCTATCTGCGTATTCTGGTGAATTTCAGTGCTTGATGTTTAATAAATCGTTGAACTTTCCTTCAGTCTCCTGCATCCTTGGGTCCTACGCAAACACTCCGGCCACAACAGAATCTTCTGACCTGAACATGGTCCCAGCAGAGACTGCTCAGCTCTGGTAGGCCTTATCCAAACCAGGGAGCCCCGTTAGGATGACACGACTCCACCCTGCACCAAATAATCTCCAGCGCATAACCACCAGCTTGACACAGCTCAGCGGAAGGATGGATGCCGTCGCCACTCACCTCGCTGCCGCGACCCCGTCCCCTCACCCTTCACCCTCTGTTTCGGCAGCAGCACCAGTGCCAGTGATACTCCCTGTGCACCGAGAACCACTCATCCCCATGCCAGCCAGGTATTCATGCGCGATTGGCTTCTGCGCACAATTCCTCCACCAGTGCTCGCTCGTCTTCAGCCAGCAGCCGCTCACATACGTCACAGATCAAGCAAAAACCACCTTCATCATGAGCTTACTTACGGAGCAAGCCTCATCCTAGGCGCTGGCAGTCGCTACCCACACCCTGGAATTATGCTCCCAGGTAGAACGGTTCATGAAATTAAGAAGGGGAGCAAAAATCCATCCAGCAAAAGGGGAGGAGGCGAGCTCCCAGCTACTACGAATCCGGCAAAGCGCACAGTCGGTGGCAGAGTACGCCATCCGATTCCAGATTCTCGACATCGAGAGCGGCTGGAACGGGGGGCCTTCCTGCAGAGGCTCAACGAACGACTGAAAGATGAGCTCGCGGTCCGAGACGAGACGACCACGCTGGAGGGATTAATCGCCTTGCCAACGAGACTGGACAACCGGTGGAGGGAGAGGCATAGATCCCAGAAGTGGACCCCACCTCGAACCCCCTCGCCACTTCCCCTCTGAGGGATAATGATGACCCAGAACACATGCAGGTGAACCGCTGAAGATTGTTTCCAGTGACTCTGTTCCTCGATGTTCTCTCTGATCCCTTGTTCGTGCTTCGTGCTCGGTCTAACTGGAAGCATAATTCCGGGGTATGGGTGGCGACCGCTAGCACCCAGGACGAGGCTTGCTCCATGAGTAGACTCATGATGAAGGCGGTTTTTGCTTGATCGGTGGAGTATGTGAGCGGCTGCTGGCTGAACACGAGTGAACACTGGTGAAGGAATTGTGCACAGGAGCCGATCGCTCCTAAATACCTGGTTGGCATGGGGATGAGTGGTTCTCGGTGCACGGGAAGTATAGTTGGTGCTAGCGCGACTGCCGTAGCGGAAAATGAAGGGTGAGGGGGCAGGGTCGTGGCAACGAGGTGAGTGGCGATGACGTCCGTCCTTCTGCCAAGCTGCGCCAAGCTGGTGGTGATGTGCTGGAGATTGTCCATCATCTGATGCAAGATGGTGTCGTGTCGTCCTAGTAGGGCGCCTTGGTCGGATAGTGCCTGCCGAAGCTGCGCGGTCTCTGCTGGGTCCATGTTTCGGGTCAGAAGATTCTGTTAAACCTGGAGTGTATGCGTTGGACCCAGAGCTGCAGGAGACCAAAAGAAGGTTCAAACGATTTATTAAGCACTAGGAACTGTAAATCACGGGAATACTAAGTCAATGGAACTGGTTGAGCACGAAGCAAGAACCAGGGGTCAAAGAGAAAGCCGAAGAGCAGAATCACAGGGAAACAATCTTCTGACAGCGGAGGGAAGCGCACTGCTCCCATGTATAGCTGTCTGCTTGCTGATTTCAGATTGGGACCAGGTGGGCTCTGCTGGAACTCGCCTGCCGGCAACCGCCAAGCCCCTTGCCAGCACCTGCAATGACTAGAGAAGAGAATTAATGCTGCCAGCCGGCACAGAACATAACATTCACCTTCTTAAACTGAGAGCAACCTCACTGACAGTGTATGTATTTGTTTTTCAAAGAGAGCAGAAATTGCTCTCATTAACAGCTCACTGCTTCACCTCGAAACAAAATGCTCATGCTGAGGTCACATGATCAAGTTTATGACGAGAAAAACAGTGTATTGCTCATGCTGAAGATATTATTAAATTATATTAAAATCTGTCCAGTGTTTAATTTGGTTGTCATTTATTTGCGATAATCCCGTTTATTCCACACTATATATTCCAGCTCAGTTTCTACACTCAGCACTCAGATCACTGGAGCGGGTCAGTGTAGTGTAGAGTAGTGTAGTGCAGAGCAGTACAGAGTAGTGTTGTGTAGTGTAGTTTAGAGTAGTGTTGTGTAGTGCAGTGGAGAGCAGTGGAGTGTATTGTGGTGTAGTGTAGAGTAGAGTAGTGTAGTGTTGTGTAGATTAGTGTAGAGTAGTACAGTGTATTGTAGAATAGTGTAGTGTAGAACAGTGTCGTGTAGAGTAGTATAGTGTAGAGTAGTGTAGTGTTGTATAGAGACGTGTAGTGTAGTGTAGTGTAGAGTGGTTTAGTGTAGTGTAGATTAGTATAGTGTAGTGTAGAGTAGTGTAGTGTAGTGTAGTGTAGAGTAGTGTAGTGTTGTATAGAGAAGTGTAGTGTAGTGTAGTGTAGAGTGGTTTAGTGTAGTGTAGATTAGTATAGTGTAGTGTAGTGTAGTGTAGAGGAGAGTAGTGTAGAGTAGTGTAGTGTAGTGTACAGTAGTGTACAGTAGTGTCGTGTAGATATTTGTTGTTTTGTTGATACAAAACTTTGTTGTATCATATTAAGCACTGGACTGGACAATGATGTGTTGATTTAATCCCAGTGTTCTGATAAATAATGCCATGAAATGCATTTCAAAATATTATTGATATTTTTGAAGGATTTTTTAAAATAATTTTTAAATCAGACATTTACATTTTTATGATATTAAAAAGTTTCTGTATTGTGCTTTTTTTACATTTTATGATCAAAGTGTATAGTGGCTGCACAGTGGCATAGTGTCTGCCTCATAGCAAGAAGGTCCTGGGCTCGAGTGTTTCTGTGTGGACACCACATTCTCTCATCATGCTTGCG
>CM045749.1:4016667-4024167 GCA_024760905.1 Plotosus lineatus
TGATCTCGCAAAATGCCTTCCCGGGTAGTGCATTGCTGACAGCCTCCTGAGATATGTAAGCAGACTGTAGTTCTCTGCTATTTGGAACTGGAAGCCTGCAGAATATACCTCGAGCTGCGTCAAGCACAGTTGAAGGTGCAGGGAAACTGTGACAGCGTAATAATCATTGCACCATATCAAACTTTCAGTGTCTGGCATTTTGACTCAAGAATTGTACACTTGGAATAATTTTTACTCCTGAGATAGCGGAATACTGTGTCTTTCCTGTGTGGTACGCATTTATGGATTTTTTTTCCACCTCGCGAGTGCGGACTGTCAGAGAAAACCGGAACACCCTGAGGATTTCAACATAGGCACAGGGGAAGCATGCGAATGCCACCGCCCTCACTGAGCACAGCACTCGAACCCAGGAGCTTCTTGCTGTGGGGCAAGACTGTTCACAATGCTGTTCACAATGCAGTATATTTAACAGGAATTCCGTGATCTTTGATCACATGTCAATTAAAAACCTGTGAAGCTGAGCAGCTTCGAAGTTCCATATGATCAGAGGGAGTGAAAAAACAGCTTCATTTTGTCCTCTGGATTTTACGAGATTTTTATTATTGTATTCACATTCATGCAAAACTTAAATATACATTATATAAATATAAAATATATAAATATAACCGCAGGGGTTTCTGGGGGGCCACCCCCAGAAAAAAATTTAAGTTCATGTGCTCTGTGGTGCATTCTGGGCCCATATTTATGAGAAAATCAGACAAGCGAGAAGCAAATAAGACGAAAGCTTTATATTATTAAAAATAGTATTTGTTTCAAGAATAGTAGACTTACCTCTTAAAGGAAAGTACATAAAACTTCTTATTTGAAAAATCTAACAGTTACCGTACTGATATAGAACATTTGTGAATCAAACTGCGACCCTAATCTGTCCATGAAAAAAACTGTTTATGTAATATCATTTTCTCATGATTTTCATCAGTTCATTTTCTGTAACCGCTTCATCCTAATTAGGGTCACGGGGAGGCTGGTGCCCATCCCAGCCAACTCAGGGCGACGGCAGAGTACACCCTGGACAGCCCGCCAGGCCATCGCAGGGCGGAAACACGCCGGCGGCTTTGCAGCTACTCTTGTCGAGAGTCAGCGATGGTTCTTTTACATGAACCTCACACCATAGACAGTGACAGACATGGCCGGCCTTTGATAACCCAGTTAGCTGCACTGGGAGTCTCATGATTTTATTCATTTAAATATCTTCTGTGTGTGTCTTCCTTTCGGCTTTTTCCCTTTTACTCGGGAGTCGCCACAGTGAATCATCTGATTCGCACGTTTGATTTGGCAGAGGTTTTTAGGTCGATGCCCTTCCTGTGACAAACCGTTTTAGCGCGGGACAGAAACACGCTGACGACTTTGCAGCTCCTCTTTACGAAAGTCAGCAATGGTTCTTTTACATCAACCTCTCACCATAGACAGTGAGAGACATGGCCCCGCCTTTGATAACCCAGTTAACTGCACTGGGGGGGGCAGTGACAACCTTGTGGAGAGTGGGACTCGAACCCCCAACCTTTGGATCAGCGATCCAGCACCCTATACCACTAGACCACCACTGCCCCATGCACACACACACACAGCCACAAATATCTTGTGACTCAGAATCTGTTTCAGAATCACAAAGTTCCATTTCAGAGGTCTGCTGGATCCCCAGTGTAGGCAAAGTATTAAGAAACTCCAGAATGGACAAAACATTTATGTAATAAAGAACAAAATGAATGATTAACTTTTATGCACAAAATTATAGAATTTCGGAACGTGAAATAATATTTTTCAGGTATATTTATAGATCTCTACCTAATTTATGGACTCATTATTTTACTTTTTTTTTCTTGGGGGGGGTATGGTGGTCCCTTTGGCCCCCTAATATTTGCCACTGAAGCAGATTTTATTTGTTCGAAATTAAATGTCTGACAGACAATCTTATTTGCACATTCCCTCCCCCTCCCCACTACACACACACACACACACACACACACACACACACACACACACACACACACATACACACACACACCACCTCCACCACCACTACCACCACCACCAATACCAATATGAAATAATCACACTAAGCTGCTAGTGAAACCCCGTACTGTAGTAAAACCGTTTTGCCACAAAAAAGGCATGGGAATGACTTGGGCTACATTAACAAATCAATCTACATAATTCTCGTGTTCAATGTAGAACCTAATGAGCATTATGGAGATCTACCAGTATTTGTTAACGTAGCCCAAGTCAAGTACATGAATTTTTGTCTCTGTATAGTGTGGTGTGAATCCATTAAGAATAAGATTAGGTTAGTTTATTTGGGGACTAGTTTTCACTATTATCGCTCAGTGCAATGAAGAAATAGTTTGTGTTCGGACATGATATAAAACTTTTTTACCTACTTCAAAAGATACGGATGTTTCCGACACAGTGGAATCATCGGTCTTGAGTCGCTTCCACAACTTATTTAAAGTTTGTTGTTTAGATCAACTTCGCTTCTGCGCCATGCTTGTCGGTACAACTCACATCAGTTTGGATTATATTTTACCCGGGTTTGTACAACACGTCATGATCTAAATCTACACGCGAGCACAGGCAAATGGCGGCACGTATATAAAAAAGCGTGCAATGAATGAGGTAGCATAGTGCATCATGGGATGTTGGAAGTGAACCGATTGAGAAATTATAAAAACAAGTGATCGTGTTGTCAAGTACATAGCTTAACAAAGCCGTGAAATTTTTTTATGAAAGATTATTATTATATGATTAAATGTTATTATTCACTATTATAAAATATAGCACTAGGCTAATAGGAGCCAGCGCTTCCGAGCTTATTAAACAGGCAGTGTGTGTGTGTGTGTGTGTGTGTGTGTGTGTATATATATATATATATATATATATATATATATATATATATATATATATATATACAGTGGTACCTCATATTACAAAATTAATCCGTTCCAGAGCCTTTTTCTTAACCTGGATTTTTTTGTAAGTTGAACTGCATTTTACATGCAAAACGTGTGATTCATTCCAAAGACCCGAATACTACTCCTAAACCCTTTAAAAATGATAAAAGTATATCTTTTAAGACCTCCTTCTGCTTCAATATCGTACCAATGGTAGACGGGTCTGGCCATATTCCTTTGCGATATCACTTGAACCAGTTTCTTCTTCTCACTCACACCGGAAATCACACGTCCATGTGTGTGTGTGTGTGTGTGTGTGTGTGTGTGTGTGTGTGTGTGTGTGTGTGTGTTGACCATGTCTTCTTAGCAGAGTTACAATCTTACAAATGTTTATGGAAGGTTAAAAGCCTGAGTCAAGAAATAAAGCATGAAACAATAGAAACTCTGTCCTTGACAAGCAAAGAATTATGGTAGATGCAGCTCCATAATAGCCAATGGGAGGGAGCTGCATCATCCCTCTTAGCTAATGGGAGGCCAGCGGGGTGGGATGTTGAGAGATAGATAATGGGAAGTAGCTGCGTCATCCCTCCTAACCAATGGGAGGCCAGTGGGATGGGATGTTTGAATGTCATTGATGGGAGCAGCTTGTGCATACTTTGAATGTTTGAATGGCACATTTGAATTTTTAAGATGATGCTTTCGTAACATGAACTTATTTCATATTCAGAGACAAAAGTTTTAGGAAAATGCATTTCGGAAACTTGGTGAGACTTTGGTAAAGTGAGGTACCACTGTGTGTGTGTGTGTGTGTGTGTGTGTGTGTGTGTGTGTGTGTGTGTGTGTGTGTGTGTGTGTGTGTGTGTGTGTGTGTGTGTATATATATATATATGATAATGATGATTTCCTTACAGCCTTTTCCCTTTCAAAGGGGTCGCCACAGCGAATCATTGCATGTTTGATTTGGTTCATAGGTTTTTACATCAGATACCCTTCCTGACACAACCCTTTAGCGAGGTAAAGAAACACGCTGACAGTGGTGCAGCTCTTCTTTACGAAAGTCAGCAATGGTTCTTTTACATGAACCTCTCACCATAGACAGTGAGAGACATGGCCGGCCTTTGATAACCCAGTTAGTGCACTAGGGGGATAGTGACAACCTTGTGGAGAGTGGGACTCGAACCCCCAACCTCTATATATATCTATATATATATATATATATATCTATATATATCTATATATATATATATATATATATATATATATATATATATATATATATATATATATATATATATACAGTCATACCTCACCTTACGAAACTAACAAAATTTATGTAAAATTTACGGCTCTGGATACGAAAAAAATTCACATGACGAAACGTAAATACACTTGTAGCATCCTGTAGTTTGTTTTGAAATCGGCACAATAGAGTTGCTCTCCCATTGACTATTAACCAACAGGGTGCTGGTGGAAATTGGACGACTGTTGGTCGAAGACGTCAAAGAAAGGGAGGCGGGAGGCGTGTCCATTGGCAGAGAGAGAAGAGGAAAAGCATCAGTCTAGGACTGAGAGTAGGGACTTTGAATGTTGGAACTATGACAGGAAAAGATAGAGAGCTGGCTGACATGATGCAGAGGAGGAAGGTGGACATACTGTGTGTTCAGGAGACCAGGTGGAAAGGTAGCAAGGCTAGAAGTTTAGGAGCAGGTTGAAGCTGTTTTTTCATGGTGTGGATGGGAAGAGAAATGGAGTAGGAGTCATCTTGAAGGAAGAGTTTGTCAGGAATGTTCATGAGGCAGAGTGATGAGTCTCAATTTAGAAATTGAAGGTGTGATGTTCAATGTTGTTTGTGCTTATGCCCCACAGGCAGGATGTGAGCTAGAAGAGAAGGAGAGATTCTGGAGTGAGTTAGGTGAAGTGATGCAGAGTACCCCCAGAGGTGAAAGAGTGCTCATTGGTGCAGACTTCAATGGACATGTTGGTGCAGGAAACAGAGGGGACGAGGAAGTGATGGGCAAGTTTGGTATCCAGGACAGGAACACAGAAGGACAGATGTTGGTAGATTTTGCAAAAAAGATGGAAATGGCTGTGGTAAATACTTTCTTCAAGAAGAGACAGGAGCATAGGGTGACTTATAAAAGTGGAGGTAGGAGCACACAGGTAGACTACATCTTGTGTAGGCGATATAATTTGAAGGAAGTCAATGACTGCAAAGTAGTAGTGGGTGAGAGTGTTGCCAAACAGCATAGGATGGTGGTGTGCAGGATGATGCTGAGGGTGAGGAAGGTGAAGAAGGCAAAGGCAGAGCAGAAGACAAAGTGGTGGAAGCTGAAAAAGGAAGAGTGTCGTGTTGTCTTCGAGGAGGAGTTGAAACAGGCTTTGGGTAGTGAGGAAGTGCTTCCAGATGACTGGACAACTACAGCTAATGTGATCAGATAGACAGGTAAGAGAATACTTGGTGTGTCATCTGGATGGAGAGTAGATAAGGAGACTTGGTGGTGGACTGAGGAAGTTCAGGAGTGTGTACAAAGGAAGACGTTAGCTAAGAAGAAGTGGGACATTGAGAGGACCAAAGAGAGTAAACAGGAGTACAGGGAGACACAGCGTAAGGTGAAGGTAGCAGTGTCAAACAAGGGGAGACATGCAGAGTTGTGGCAACTACAGAGGGATAAAGTTGATGAGCCATACGATGAAGTTATAGGAAAGAATAGTGGAAGCTAGACTAAGGGCAGAGGTCAGCATTTGTGAACAACAGCTTGGTTTCATGCCAAGAAAGAGCACCACAGATGCAATGTTTGCCTTGAGGATGTTAATAGAGATGTCCAGAGAAGGTCAGAAGGAGCTGCATTGTGCCTTTGTGGATCTGGAGAAAGCATATGACAGGATGCCAATAGAGGAACTGTGGAATTGCATGAGGAAGTCTGGAGTGGCAGAGAAGTATGTTAGAGTGGTGCAGGACATGTATGAGAGATGTAAGACAGTGGTGAGGTGTGCTGTCGGTGTGACAGAAGAGTTCAAGGTGGAGGTAGGACTGCATCAAGGGTCAGCTCTAAGCCCCTTCTTGTTTGCTATGGTGATGGACAGGCTGACAGACGAGGTTCGACAAGATTCCCCATGGACTATGATGTTTGCAGATGACATTGACAAAATCTAGAGAGGTGGGGGTATGCCCTGGAAAGGAGGGGAATGAAGGTTAGCCTCAGTAAGACTGAATACATGTGTATGAATGGCAAGGACCCAACAGGAACGGTGAGGTTACAGGGAGCAGAGATAAAGAAGGTGGAGGATTTTAAGTACAGTAAAACCTCCGCTGACGAATGCTTAAGCTCATGAACTTTTCGCCTCAAGAACATTAAATTCGCGAGCATATAGTCTCTGCTGACGAACTAGTTTTCGGCGGACGAACCAAACCACGTGGTCGAACAGCGCCACGGTGGCGGCCACGAGAAGCTGACGCACGCTAACGGCGTCACAGTTGGTCACCCCCTTTCTTTGAATGCGGAAGTGGTTTGTGTTTGATAGACATTTTGGACCATATTGAGCGTACTTTTGCTATTATGGGACCGAAAAAGACCCCACCACAGGCGGAGATCATTGAAAAACACGAACGAGGTGTGCGTTTGTGTGACTTAGCGTCCCAGTACCAGTACGCTAAGTCTACCATTGCTCCCATCCTTAAGAACAAGGAAGCTATTAAGGGTGCGTGTGTGGCTAAGGGTGTTTCCAAACAGTAGGCGTTTCCAAACTCTCCTTCCAAACAGTAAGTCCCTCCCTCCCTCCTCCTCCCACTCCATTCCATCAAGCCGTCAACTACCATCACAAAGGTAAATAAAACCACTTTATTATACAGTACAGTTTATTTCTTTAATTACAATACAATAGCACATTTATTATACATAAAATAAGGTATATTTTTGTGCAGTTTTAAGGCTTATTTAGTAGAAAATTATGTTTTATGGGGACCTGGGAATGGATTATTCTCATTTTAATGGTTTCTTATGGGAAATAAATGTTCAGAAGACGAACTTTTCGCCTCACACACACTTTCTGGGAACCAATTATGTTCGTGAGCTGAGGTATCACTGTACTTTGGCTCAACAATCCAGAGCAATGGAGAGAGTGGAAAAGAGGTGAAGAAGTGTGTGCAGGCAGGTTGGAATGGATGGAGAAAAGTGTCCGGTGTGATGTGTGATAGGAGGGTATTGGCAAGAATGAAAGGAAAAGTGTACAAGACGGTGATGAGGCCAGCGATGTTGTATGGTTTAGAAACAGTGGCCCTGGGGAAAAGACAGGAGGCAGAGCTGGAGGTAGCAGAGATGAAAATGTTGAGGTTCTCTTTGGGAGTAACGAGGATGGATAGGATCAGGAATGAGCACATCAGATGACAGCACATGTTAGAGGTTTTGGAGACAAAGTCAGAGAGGCTAGATTGAGATGGTTTGGACATGTACAGAGGAGGGATAGTGAATATATTGGTAGAAAGATGCTGAGGTTGGAACTACCAGACAGAAGGCCTGGAGGAAGACCAAAGAGACGATTCATGGATGTGGTG
>CM045749.1:4034167-4039167 GCA_024760905.1 Plotosus lineatus
ACCAGTGCGAATAGCCACAGATTGCAAAGGAAGACTTTTGGATAATTCACAGAGCGTTCACAGAAAGCACGGAACACTCGAGGTATGATTACGGCACTACTCCATTTTAGAAGGAAGACCTTCAGAATGATTTCTGAAAATACGGAATGAAAGCAAAACATTTACGTTCAACACAGAATGACTGAGGAATACCCGGTGTAACCACGTTTAATTCTGGGAAAATCGGTAAAGGTCAAAAGATTTGCACTTGATTCCCCATATAAATGCACGGATTCGACCAAGTAAACTCATTCTGCCAAATACAGTGGACCTCACCTTACGAAAGTCTCACCAAAAGAAAAATGCAGGTTACGAAAAGCATTTTCTAAAAATTTGTGTCTCAGGATACAAAACAAGTTCATGTTATGAAAGCGCCATCTTAAAAATTCAAACGCGCCCTGTCCAAGATGGCGTCAGGTGGACTTGTCCAAGATGGGGCTTGAGTGCAGGCGACATTAAAATGCAATATTTTAAACATTTAAACAATGCACGAGCTGCTCTCCCATCAATGACATTCAAACATCCCGCATCGTTGGCCTCCCATTTGCTAACAACTGAGCTGTCGTTCATGTCGCCTTCACTCAAGCGCCATCTTGGACAGGTCCACCTGACGCCATCTTGGCGTACTCCGATACATCATCAAGTAGCTATCTAGTTCTGTCCTCCAGTTGCTGCCCTCGGCTTGAGCTATCTTGATCCGCTTCAGTATGGAACGATTTTGTCTTTCTACTTCCCCATTTGCTTGTGGCCATAATGGAGTAGTCTTCCTGTGTTTGATACCATTCTCCTCCATAAATGCCTTAAATGTTTCACTTATAAACTGAGGTCCATTATCACTTTGTATCGACACCCGTAATCCATGGGTAAGGAAGAATTTTGACAATGAGGCCACAATCTTCTCGGATACAGTTGAATTCATGATTTCGATTTCGAAGTACCTACTATAATAGTCCACTACCACAAAAATGTAGTCCCCAGATGGTAATGGCCCTAACAAGTCCACAGCCAAATGTTGCCATGGCGATGTAGGCATCTCAGTTCTGGCCATCAGCGTAGGTGGTGACGGTTTTGACACTAGTTGACATTCCTAACAAGTACGACAATACTGCTCTGCTTCACGGTTTATCCCTGGCCACCAAACTTTTGTGTGAAGTCTCGGCTTCCTGCTCATGATTCCAGGATGTCCTTCATGAGCTAACTCCAATACTTGTTTCCGCAAGCTTTAAGGAATTACAATCCTAGTTCCTCATAACACAAGTTTTCCAACCGCTATTACCTCATTTCTGATTGGAGCAAACTGCTTGAACAATCAAATTCCGGTAAATCCTCAACATCGCCAAGTGAAACAGTTGCCATTGTCATTAGATTTTCCTCATCGCCAAATGTAACATATGCTCCCCAGATTTAACTTTCTTCCTTCTTCTTTTCCTTTCGGCTGTTCCCTTCAGGGGTCGCCACAGCAAATGATCTGCCTCCATCTCACCCTATCCTCTGCATCTTCTACTCTTACTCCAACGACCTTCATGTCCGCCTTCACCACATCCATAAATCTTCTAATAAACCTTACTAATATTTGCTACTTCCTGGTCCTCAACGGTCACTTGTTCTACTTGGTATTCCTCTAGACCTTCTGCCTGGTAGTTCCAATCTCAGCATCTACTACCAATGTACTCACTATCCCTCCTCTGCACATGTCCGAACCATCTCAATCTAGCCTCTCTGACTTTGTCTCCAAAACATCTAACATGTGCTGTCCCTCTGATGTACTCATTCCTGATCTTATCCATCCTCGTTACTCCCAAAGAGAACCTCAACATTTTCATCTCTGCTGCCTCCAACTCTGACTCCTGTCTTTTTCCCAGTGAAAACAAACAACCCTGAACCCTGGAACAAACTGGCGCCAACTGATCAGTACAAGTTCTTCTCCGTGAACATGGACTACTCCAAACTTAAGAAGAATCGTCCAGACTTCTAAATCCTCAGACATTTTGAGGACATGATCGTGGATGAATGTGGTTGTAGATTAATTTTTTTTCTGTATTAAATGCATATATTTAAAATTATAATAATTTTTTTTTAAATGCCACGTTTAATGAACTTTTATTTAACCTAAACCATAAAACATCGCTGGCTTCAACACCGTCTTGTACACTTTTCCTTTCATTCTTGCCGATACCTTCTTTTCACGCATCACATCCAACCATTTCATGCTGCCTGCACTCACTTCTTCACCTCTTTTCCTCACTCTCCATTGCTCTGGATTGTTGACCCGAAGTACTTAAAATCTTCCACCTTGTTTCTCTCTGCTCCCTGTAACCTCACCGTTCCTCTTGGGTCCTTCTTGTTCACACACATGTATTCTGTCTTACTGAGGCTAACCTTCATTCCTCTTCTTTCCAGGGCATACCTCCACCTCTGCCCTTAGTCTAGCTTCCACTATTTTTTCCCATAACTTCATGATATGGCTCATCAACTTTATCCTTCTGTACTTGCCACAACTCTGCGCATCTCCATTGTTATTAAAAATGGGCACCAGCACAGTTCTCCATTCCTCCGACATCCTCTCACTCTCCATTACCTTGTTGAATGCTCTTGTCAGAAAATCTACTGTTACCTCACCTAGACACTTCCATACCTCCACTGGTATGTCATCAGGACCAACTGCCTTTCCACTCTTCATCCTCTTCAATGCCCTCCTCACTTCACCCTTACTAATCTTTGCTACTTCCTGGTCCTCAACGGTCACTTGTTCTACTCTTTTTTCTCTCTCATTTTCCTCATTCATCAGCTCTTCAAAGTACTCTTTCCATCTTCCCAGCACACTTCTGTCATCAGTCAATACATTTCCCACTCTGTCCTTAATCACTCTAACTTGCTGCATGTCCTTTCCATCTCTATTTTTCTTCTGTGCCAACCTGTATAAATCATTTTCTTCCTCCTTTCTGTCCAACCTAGCATACAAGTCATCATACGCCCTCTGATTGGCCTTTGACACCGCTACCTTCGCCTTACGCTGTGTCTCCCTGTACTCCTGTTTACTCTCTTTGGTCCTCTCAATGTCCCACTTCTTCTTAGCCAACCTCTTCCTTTGTACACACTCCTGCACTTCCTCATTCCACCACCAAGTCTCCTTATCTACTTTCCTTCCAGATGACATACCAAGTGCCCTTCTACCTGTATCCCTGATTGCATTAGCTGTAGTTTTCCAGTCTTCTGGAAGCACTTCCTGACCACCCAAAGCCTGTTTCAACTCCTCCTTGAAAACAACATGACACTCTTCCTTTTTCAGCTTCCACCACTTTGTCTTCTGCTCTGACTTTGCCTTCTTCACCTTTCTTACCATCAGCGTCATCCTGCACAACACCATACAATGCTGTTTGGCAACACTCTCACCCACTACTACTTTGCAGTCACTGACTTCCTTCAAATTACATCATCTACACAAGATGTAGTCTACCTGTGTACTCCTACCTCCACTTTTATAAGTCACCCTATGCTCCTTTCTCTTCTGGAAGAAACTATTCACCACAGCCATTTCCATCCTTTTTGCAAAATCTATCAACATCTGTCCTTTTGTGTTTTTCTCCTGGATACCAAACCTCACTTCCTCGTCCCCTCGGTTGCCTGCACCAACATGTCTATTGAAGTGTGCACCAATGACCACTCTTTCACCTCTGGGGGTACTCTGCATCACTTCAGCTAATTCACTCCAGAATCTCTCCCTCTTTTCTACCTCACATCCTGCCTGTGGTGCATAAGCACTAACAACATTGAACATCACTCTACCTCTACCTTTTCCTTTCATAGTTTTTCCAGCTTTCCAGCTTAGTCTCTTTGATGGCTATTCAGTGTGTGGTGTGTTTCAGAGCATCATCCGGGCTTTATTCCGACTCCCCAATCCCTCTGATCGAGTCCGTGCTGGATAAAAGCATGCACTTGAGCACGTGTTTAAGACGTGCTGATCTCTGAACTCCACTTTGTATTTGCTTGATCATTTGTTATAAGGCAGTGCATGCGGCATGCTCTCTACTCTGTCCGCGGGCACGTGATCATGGGCATGAGGAGCATGATCATGCAGATCTGATTGAAGTCTTAAGCAAACCACAATCAGCAGTGGATCAGTGAATCAGAAGAAGGTGAAATACTTACGGTGTGCCATAGATGGACTTTGATTGGGTCTGCATGATCAGCCTCCTCATTTCGATGATCACGTGTGTGTGGACGGAGTATAGAGCGCACTGCCGTACAGCCAAAGTGAGGGGCAAAGCACTCGGCAAGCGCTCGGTCTGATGCTGCTGCTGATGGTGCTGATGGTGCTGATGGTGCTGATGATGTGTGGTGTGTAGAGCAACTCTTGTCACTGCTTTTGACCATACGGAAGAGGAGGGAAGACGGACTGCTTGCGGAAATGACAGAAGGACTGCGGAACCAAAGGGAACATTCTCGGAAAATTTTTCCGTGAACGTGCTTTTGAACATGTTCAAAAGCATGTTCGTGGAAGATTTTGGTCTGCTGGAAGTGGAGGAACACATTCGGAATCATACGGAATGACACGGAAGATGAGGGAATAACTGAGGAACGTTTGAGGATGACAACATTTTTCCTTCCGCAAGTCTGCCGCGCTCCAGTGAATTGGGGGTATAGCCCATGTAAAGCTGATGCAGCACCTGATTAATAAAAAAGGTAGCTTGTTGTTTGGGATGTTGTCCATGAGTTATTTGACATTTGGTCTTGTTAAGGATTTTATTAATGCTTCACTAAATAAGGTGTCAACAGCCAGATAGCAAGATATTTTGTTATTGGGAATGTAGCAAGCTATTTGGGATACAGTCTCAGCAAAAACAAGTACTTTACTAATTAACCACAGAATCTTGGTGGAAAGACACACACACACACACACACACACACACACACACACACACACACACACACACACACACACACACACGCAGTTTAATGAT
>CM045749.1:4041667-4044167 GCA_024760905.1 Plotosus lineatus
GCAGTAAGTGCAGTCTGTCTGTAAATTTGTTAGCGTAGCATTGTTAGCTTACCCTGCTCCACTTCCTCTCATGATCGCTTCCTGCTCATCATACACACTTGCTGGCTCCACCCACTGTTCTGTAATTGGCTCATGTGTTAAAGTAACAGTTAAAAGTGCTCTGTGTTCTCCCCTGCAGTTCCGTGTGTTTACGGCTCCGTTCCACCGCGTGGAGTTTGCCGATTTCTGGTTGGCTGATCAGCTGAACTCTCTGGTGATTGTCCTGATGGATCTGGAATATCTGGTGTGTTTCTACAGTGTGCAGCTGCAGTGGGGGAACGTGGATGGCCTACTGCTTAGTTATTCAGGTACTGGACCATGTAGAACTAGAACCATGATACTGCTGAACAGAGAACCAGAGTCCAAACACTTCTGAGTGAACAGAACCAAGCCCTACACAATTTCTATAATACAGATATAATGCAGTAATATAACTGCCATGGCAGGCGACAACTAGAAAACTACTGGTACAACAGAACCAGAACAGTACTGACCCAGCAGAACTAGACCTGTGCTGGCCCAGTAGAACCAAATCAGTGCCTACCCAGCAGAACCAAAATAGTTATAACCTGGCAAAAGCAAACCTATCGTGCTCAGTAGAACCAGACAATTTTTGACCGAGTAGAACTAAACCAGTACTGACTAAACAGAACCCAACCAGTACTGACCCAACTTATATGGAACACTGCTAATAACAACACTGTGTGTGTGTGTGTGTGTGTGTGTGTGTGTGTGTGCGCACACGCATGTGTGTGTATGTGTGCATGTGTACGTGTCTGTGTGTGCTTGCGTATGTACGTGTGTGTGTGTGTGTGTGTGTGTGTGTGTGTGTGTGTCTCTGTGCCCGCGCGTGTGTGTGTGTGTGTGTGTGTGTGTGTGTGTATGTATGTGTATGTGTGTGTGTGTGTGCTCGTGTGTGTCTGTGCCCATGTGTGTGTGTGTGTGTGTGTGTGTGTGTGTGTGTGTTTCTGTGCCCGTGTGTGTGTGTGTGTGTGTGTTTCTGTGCCCGTGTGTGTGTGTGCCCGTGTGTGTGTGTGTGTGTGTGTGTGTGTGTGTGTGTGTGTGTGTGTTTCTGTGCCCGTGTGTGTGTGCCCGTGTGTGTGTGTGTGTATGTGTGTGTGTGTGTGTGTGTGTGTGTGTGTGTATGTATGTATGTGCATGTGTATGTGCATGTGTATGTGTGTGTGTGTGTGTGTGTGTGTGTGTGTGTGTGTGTGTGTATGTGTGTGTGTGTGTGTGTATGTGTGCGTGTGTGTGTGTGTGTGTGTGTATATACAGATGACAAGAAATGTAACAATTACTCGTACGGACTACGTGCCATCATCCAATGTCTACCCGCCTGGTTCCGATTTGTCCAGTGTCTTCGCCGTTACCGTGACACCAAACGAGCGTTTCCTCACCTGGTGAATGCTGGAAAATATTCCACAACCTTCTTTGTGGTGGCATTTTCTGCCCTATACAGCACACACAAAGGTCAGTGGTACACAACTACACACCTAACACCTGAGACACTTGTATCTAAAACACCTAATCACACACTCCAGCAGCAAGTCATGTCACATGACTTTATTTATTTATTTATTTATTTATTTTTGGATTTCTCCCCATTTTCACCCTAATTTTGTTATATCCGATTCCCATCCATTGGATGGGAACCCCTGGCACACGACCACCACCGACCTGCACCCCTCTGTGACTTGCAATGCTAACCACCCACCTTTTTTTGAATTGCGGCATATGCGTATCTGAGGTCGGCCTAACACACTGTCCAGCCTCTCATACGAATGAGCTCACAGACACCCGTGATTGGATGGTGATCGCCGTGAATGACAGGGAAGTCCCTCCCATGAGAGTGCAACCAATTAGCTCCCATGGACTCCTGGCTATGGACGGCTGTGACATTAACCCGGATTCCAACTTGCGATCTCCTGGTTAATAATCATGCACTTTGTCAATGCACCACTCGGGGGCCCCTTGGTTTCTCTCTCTCTCTCTCTCTCTCTCTCTCTCTCTCTCTCTCTCTCTCACACACACACACACACACACACATGTACACACACACAATCTCTCTTTCTCTCTCTCTCTCTCTCTCTCTCTCTCTCTCGCTCTCTCTTTCAGAGCTCATGTATCTTCTCAGAAACAGAACCGCAGTCTGAATCGATTATGTTAAAATGCTTCACTAAGCCGCTTGATCCTTTTTATTATTTATATACACAGCACTTATTTATTTATATCCTGTAAATGTCACCTTTTTAAACTAAGTGCTGCTGTACTGAGATTCCTTTTTTTTTTTTTTTTTTTTTTTTTTTTTCCTCGGATGGAACCCAGTCATGGGCTTTTGGTGATTTTTCCTGTGTGGATTAGATTTCGGTCATGATGTGGTAGTGTGTAGGATGAATGTGTGAGATTTCCTGCTTATTATTGACTCAGATGTAGGAAATTGATTCAGGCTGGAACCGAG
>CM045749.1:4049167-4221667 GCA_024760905.1 Plotosus lineatus
AGCTAACTGGGTTAGTGAGGGCCGGCCGTGTCTCTCACTGTCTGTGTTGAGAGGTTCGTGCCAAAGAACCATCGCTGACTTTTGTAAAGCCATCAGCGTACTTCTGCCCTACAATGGCCTGGCGAGTTGTTCAGGATGTACTCTGCCCTTGATGAGAACCCTAAATGGGATTAAGCGACTCAGAAAATGAATGAACAGTATGTGATGATGACATCACTTCCCATTTCCTGCAGGCGTATTATTACTGTGCCATCATTGAAGATGTGATCCTGCGTTTCTCCTGGACTCTTCAAATCTCTCTGAACAACATCACACATGTCTCCTCCGCTGATGTCGTGGCCACTGCGCTCGCCCCACTGGAGGTGTTCAGGTACACACACACACACACACACACACACACAGTAAGCACATGACACATGTTATGCAAGGTTATCCTTGTGTGTTTAGGCGTTTCGTGTGGAACTTCTTCCGTCTGGAGAACGAACACCTGAATAATTGTGGCGAGTTCCGCGCGGTGCGGGATATTTCCGTGGCTCCTCTGAACGCTGATGATCAGACACTGCTCGAGCAGATGATGGACAGTGAAGAGGGAGTCAAACACCGGCAGGGAAAGAAGACCTGGAGGCGGAGCTACAGCCTCACGCTGCGCCGCCCACTCCTGCAATCACAGTACGTCCTCATATTGTCGACACTCACAGAGGAAAAACGACCGATTTTTAAATCTTGGGCCTGGAACAATATGACACAAATATCATGTTCTCAGTCTATCACTTTATATCACGAATCACGATGTGTCAGCATTCAGAACTCTGGTATTTCAGTACAGCAGCTGATCATATTTAGCTCATCATATTTAGGCTTATGTGTACAGTTCACTAAAAAGAGGAGAGCAACTAAATAAACATCACCGGGCAGAGTTACAAAAAACACACCTATCTGAACCACAATTTGTGTGATCACTGTGATTGTTGCTATGGTGATCATAGTATATAAGGATCTGCCCATACATGATGTATGTCTTAACAAACAAAGCCCATTTTCTAATGGTGTGTGTGTGTGTGTGTGTGTGTGTGTGTGTGTGTGTGTGTGTGTGTGTGTGTGTGTGTGTGTGTGTGTGCACATTGCAGGTCCAAAAAGGATACCAAGGTGCTGATTGAGGATACGGATGACGAAGCTTTCAGCTGAACATCATGAAGACGTTCCACCTCAAAAGAGCAACACTCTCTCACACACACACACACACACACACACACACACACACACACACACATACACACGCGCACACACACACACGCACACACTACAGTACTACTCTAAACTCAGACATTCGGTAAAAAGCACTAAACATATACACACACACACACACACACACACACACACACACACACACACACTGTACTGTTATTTTTTTTATTTTTTGTTAGTTTTATATTAGTTTTATAAGAATTTATCAAACAAACATGACTGTTTACAAATTTAATAATAATAATCTTCATCATCATAAGCCTACAGGAAGTAACATCATTACAGTGAAGGACTGAAATACAACATTAACAAAAACTATTGTATGAACTTCAACTCTGGAGAACACACGCACGCACGCGCACACACACACACACACACACACACACACACACACACACACACACACACACACACACACACTTTAAATCTCTCTGTTTCTTCACATTGTTAACATGATTCAGTGTCAGAATGACCTACGGATGGTGTTTAAAAGTTAGAGGTTTTCAGTGGAGTGTAGCGTCTGATTTCTAAAGTAGAAAAGGCTGTGTCCCAAATCATGCTTGAAATCCACTCGTTCACTCTTTAGCATTACTCATTCTCAACCAAAATGAATTTACCAGGTTGGCAGGGTGGTTAGCACATCAATAAGATCCTAGGTTTGAGTTTCCCCGTGCTTGCGTGGGTTTCCTCAGAGGATTCGGGTTTCCTCCCGCAGTTCAAAGACATGCATACTAGGATAACTGGCTGTTCCAAATTACGCATAAGTATGAGTGTTTGTGTGTTGGTCCCGCGATAACCTACACTGACTTTACCCCCAGCATGGTCTGAGATAGGCTCCAGCCTCCATGCGACCCTGTAGTTTTAAGCAGTTTAGCAAATAAAGTCATGAATCTATTTAATTGGGGCATCAATTCTATAATAACAGGTCATAATATGGAAAGAGAGTGCGGCTTGTGTTGAGAATTGCGGTGGCGGGAGCAGCATCAGGATTATTAATGGAGCTTCAGTTTCAGAACTGTGTGACTTAAAACACAGCAATGGAACTGGCACTAAAATGATTTACTTAACTAGGCCATGTCTTCTTTTCCTTTCGGCTGTTCCCTTTTCAGGGGTCGCCACAGCGAATCATCTGCCTCCATCTTCATGGAAGTCATATTAATGATTCGCATGTTTGATTGGGTTCATAAGTTTTTAGGTCGATGCCCTTCCTGACACAACCCTTTCTCAAGCGGCAGAAACACGCTGACGGCTTTGCAGCTCCTCTTTTCGAAAGTCAGCAATGGTTCTTTTACACCATAGACAGTGAGAGACAAGGCCGGTGTTTGATAACCCAGTTAGCTGCACTGGAGGGACAGTGACAACCTTGCGGAAAGTGGGACTCAATCCCGCAACCCTAGGATCAGCACCTTTGATCACCAAGCCACCACTGCCCCACTTAACTAGTCCATGTAAATTCTTAAAAATACATGTTAAGATGATAAAGTCACCATGGGGCATTAGTGGTGATGTCATGCTTTCTAATGTGAGCTGCAAAGTCCAGACTGTACCAATCACATGATTTATGAGGACAGAGATGTTCCGACAGTGTGTGCTTCAGACTGTCACTTGTTAAGGGGCAGAGGAATGTAGTGTTGTGGGCAGAGTCTTCTTTTCTCAACCACAGTGATCACGAAAGACAGCCTTCTCCAGTACACCATCTAAGGGGCGGAACTTTATTGCAGAGGCAATCCAGACATAAGAAGGTGGAGCTGTTGTGATGGATGTGGTCCTTTGAGAGGCCAACATCAATATTTGTATAGACCTTTCGAGTAACACAGGTAAGGGGCGGAGTTTTTTGACAAAGTGTGGGGTCTGGTTCAGTGTGGGTGGAGGATTTACTGAAAATGTGACCAATCAAGGTGGAAATGATCAAGAGGCAGAGTTCTTGTGGGGGTGGAGCCTCTGTTTCAGATAATTTGGCGTTTAGGGTGGAGCTTATTGATCTCTTAATTGTGTGATGCTGGTACTTTAGAGTGTAAATTTTATATAATGGTGGAGACTAGATAAATTTTTTAAAATAAAACCTATAAAGAACAAACAGCTATTGTTCACTATTTAGCACACTGGTTAGAGTGGTTTTGGACAAGGCCACAAAAGTACCTTCATTGTGTTTAATAAAAAAAAATATTATTTCTAACAACAACGAGAAGAAACAAAACAGCAAAAACTTTGAGGTTATGATCAGTTTTTATTTATTTTTTCAACACATACACACAGTACACAAAGAGCAACAGTGATATCAGGATGAAGAACAGGAGTGTGTTTCATCTCTCCATCTCATCCAAGTTCTTCATGTGTTCAAATCAAAACTGTTCAATCTCAGTGCGAGCACAACATCTCCTCCTTCATTCCTTCTCTCTGTACATCACCGTTTCTGTCTCCGGTAGTGACGTCAACGATATTCTTTATTTCATAAAAGAGTCGACTTCCAGTGTTCACTTAAAATAGCCGAATCATTTGTAATTTATTTATTTTTTATTTTTTTTTTTGTAGATTTGAACCATTCTCTAATTCTTGTATTGTAATATTTATAACTGGCTATAATATCGTAATCTCAATGAGTCATTTGGGAACTGAAAAGAATCGACTCTTTCTGTTGAACTGAGCCATATGATTCGATTCATTGAAGAATCATGAGCTGTTTTGTTTTTTCTTGACTGTTTTGTGTTCTTACACATGTATAATATCTTGAGGATGTGTGTGAAAAATGCATTATAGTTAAAAAAAAACATACTTATGGATGGACATTCTAGGGGAATGTGTGTACTCTTTTTCTTCAGAAGTCTAAAAAGAAATCTTTTTTTAGTGTCATAAATGATCCACTGACGCCGTTTACCAAAGAGCTTCTGTACCACATGCACACACATTCACACACACACACACTCACACATACACACTCACATTTACACTCACACACTCACACATACACACTCACATTTACACTCACACACTCACACATACACACTCACACATACACTCACACACTCACACATACACACTCACACATACACACTCACACTTACACACACACTCACACTCACACATACACACTCACATTTACACTCACACATACACACACACTCACACATACACACTCACACATACACACTCACATTTACACTCACACACTCACACATACATACTCACATTTACACTCACACACTCACACATACACACTCACACATACACACTCACACATACACACTCACACATACACACTCACATTTACACTCACACATACACACACACTCACACATACACACTCACACATACACACTCACATTTACACACACACTCACACATACACACTCACATTTACAATCACTCACACATACACACAGACTCACACATACACACTCACACACATACACACACACACTCACACATACACACTCACATTTACACTCACACTCACGCTGCACACACTCACATTTACACACACTTACACATACTCACACACTTACACATACTCACACTCATTTACACACACATACACACACTCACACTTATACACACTCACATTTACACACACACTCACACTCACACACACACACACACACACACACACACACTCACACACACCCTCACACTTATACACACTCACATTTACACACACACTCACACATACACACTCACATTTACACACACACACACACTCACACTTACACATACACACACATTCACAGTTATGCACACTTACACATACACACACACTTATACATACACACACTCACATTTATACACACTTACACATACACACATGCTTATACACACACTCACACTTACACACGCTCACACTTATACATACACACACTTACACATACACACTCATACACTCACATTTACACACACACTTAGAGATACACTTACATACACACTCGCACACACTTACACATATACTTACATACACACTCACACACACACACACTCACATGCTAATTCTGTTGTCGCTGTGCCAGTGGTTGTTTCGCCTGCATGCTTCTTTGATGTTTATCTGTAAATAGATTTAACTTATTTTCTGTAGGAATTATGGGTAATCTATTGTCTCGTTGTTTACGGATAGTGCAGTATTACTGTATGATTAGTGAGGGGACGTGCGCGACACCCTCGTGAGTGTGAAAACGTAGGCTCCTTCCATTCCACGTGCCAATTCATTGTGAGATTCCAGGGTGAACAAAAATGCATCTAATTTACTTCACTAATTTTAAAAGTAATTATACTAGCTTCTCTAACGCTAACTAGCTAGCACTTGTGAGTAAGATGTTGAGAAGTTGGGTGACAAGGTGGCGCAGTGGTTAACACATAGAGATGGTCCTGGTTTCACAGAGAGATGGTCCTGGTTTCACAGAGAGATGGTCCTGGCTTCAGAGTATTTGTGTGTGTGTGTGTGTGTGTGTGTGTGTGTGTGGCGTGCATTTTCTCCTTGTACTATTCCTGGATTCACTCTGGTACTTCAGTTTCCTCACATAATCCAAAAACATGCAAAGTCCAATTAGCCTACTGTACATGCTTTTGGATTATGTAAAGAAACTGGAGTACCCAGAGAGAACCCAGGAAAAGTACCCCAAGGTGAACGTGTGAATGATTATCTATGCGTTGGCCCTGCAATGGTCTGGCGAGCTTTTCATGGTGTACCACACCCTCTGCCAGAGTCGGCTAAGATGGGCTCGAGCTTCCTCGTGACCCTAATTATGATTAAATGGGTTAAAAAATGGATGAATGTTGAGAGGTCTCTCTCAAATACACACAGTCTCTGTTCCATTATTATTCATTAAACAAAGCTAGTACACTTATTTCTATATCTGCAGATGAGATCGAGGCTACCAATTTAGCTCATTAGTACAAACAAAAAATTGAAACAAAAATAAATGCGACCATCTAGAACGTCAGTGTTTTCCTGAACCGCTAACCTGATGTTAGCTAGCTAGTTCAAGAATCCTGATTTTACCGACACAACGCTTAGCTTTTTTAAATAAATGTAGCTAGCTACTGGCTAACTCGAGCTACAGTGTGACTTTTTGTCAGTTTTCTAAAATATAGTATAACAGCAGGAGGATGTAAATATCGGCACGTCTCATAGATTTGTATTTTGTTCACATAGTAAAAGAATGCGTCATGAATATTCATGAGTGACCAGCGTCCACTTCAGTATTGACCTCTGAACATGAGGGGCTTTTTTTTACATTACATTTTTATACATCTACAAGCTCTGACATGGTGTGTGTGTTCTCACGTGGGAGGGGGGAGTGGTGGGGTGTTCTTCTCGGTTGGGTTTTGTGCACGCTAAACCCACGATGTTCTGTGCTTGTTGATATTTCTGCATCTTTTCTATCTCAATGTTGTGTATGTTTCTTACTTGGTTACTGTGATACTGTTCGTTAGCTGATCGATGGAGAATAATATTAATAATAGATAGATAAATAAAGCGTTGTGTCCAACAGAGGAGAAAAACACGTCCTGCGGAATCATGTATTAATGTGGAGTGAATTTTGATGCTCGTAAAAGATGCTCTTGTTTCTATTTCTGTACAACACTTTAGTGATGATGTCATAACTTGGTTTTATAAACCACGCCAATTTTTAAAACCTGTGTCTGTGTCTGGGTTTTTTTTCAGCACACAGATCAAAAGATTTTTACTTCACTTCTACATTGATACCCTGCACCTACTTACTTCATGCACGCAACTCGCTTCTTACACCATACTCACCCCTGCATGCAACTCACTCCCTGCTCCCGACTTACTTTATACACTATACTCACCCATGCATGCAACTCACTCCCTGCACCCTACTTACTTCATACACAATACACACCCCTGCATGCAACTCACTCCCTGCACCCTACTTACTTCAGACACTATACTCACCCATGCATGCAACTCACTCCCTGCACCCTCCTTACTTCATACACGAATCACCCCTGCATGCAACTCATTCCCTGCACCCTACTTAATTCATACACTATACACACCCCTGCATGCAACTCATTCCCTGCACCTACTTACTTCATACACGCAACTCGTTTTTTACACCATACTCACCCCTACATGCAACTCACTTCCTGCATCCTAATTACTTCAGACACTATACTCACCCCTGCATGCAACTCACTCCATGCACCCTACTTACTTTAGACACTATACACACCCCTGCATGCAACTCACTCCCTGCACCCTACTTACTTCATACACGATACTAACCCCTACATACAACTCACTCCCTGCACCCTACTTACTTCATACACTATACTCACCCCTGCGTGCAACTCACTCTCTGCACCTACTTACTTCATACACTATACACACCCATGCATGCAACTCACTCCCTGCATCCTAATTACTTCAGAAACTATACTCACCCCTGCATGCAACTCACTCCCTGCACCCTACTTACTTCATACACTATATTCACCCCTGCATGCAACTCACTCCCTGCACCCTACTTACTTCATACACTATATTCACCCCTGCATGCAACTCACTCCCTGCACCCTACTTACTTCAGACACTATACACACCCCGACATGCAACTCACTCCCTGCACCCTACTTACTTCAGACACGAGACACACCCCTACATGCAACTCACTCTCTGCACCCTACTTAATTCATACACTATACTCACCCCTGCATGCAACTCACTCCCTGCACCCTACTTACTTCAGACACTATACACACCCCTGCATGCAACTCACTCTCTGCACCCTTCTAAATTCATACACTATACACACCCCTGCATGCAACTCACTCCCTGCACCCTACTTACTTCAAACACTATACTAACCTCTACAAACAACTCACTCCCTGCACCCTACTTACTTCATACACTATACTCACCCCTGCATGCAACTCACTCCCTGCACCCTACTTACTTCATACACTATACACACCCCTGCGTGCAACTCACTCCCTGCACCCTACTTACTTCAAACACTATACTAACCTCTACAAACAACTCACTCCCTGCACCCTACTTACTTCATACACTATACTCACCCCTGCATGCAACTCACTCCCTGCACCCTACTTACTTCAGACACTATACACACTCCTACATGCAACTCACTCTCTGCACCCTACTTACTTTAGACCAGGGATCACCAACGTGGTGCCCGTGGGCACCAGGTAGCCCGCAAGGACACTATAAGTTGCCCGCGGACCTGTTCACTGCTAGTTTTAGGACAGGCCCACAGCTCCATAGCGCCACTCTCCATTGAGCTGCATCTAATTTTTTTGAATATATTTTAAATCAAATCAATATCTTCACATAGATAAATATCATTAATTATTAATGATAACATATAATTAAAGGTAAATTGAGCAAATTTGTAATTTCAGAGGTGTGTTTTGACCTGGTAGCCCTTCGCATTAATTGGTACCCAAGAAGTAGCTCTCGGTTTCAAAAAGGTCGGTGACCCCTGCTTTAGACACTATACACACCCCTGCAGGCAACTCACTCGCTGCACCCTACTTAATTCATACACTATACACACGCCTGCATGCAACTCACTATCTGCACCATACTTACTTCAGACACGATACTCACCCTTGCATGCAACTCACTATCTGCACCCGACTTACTTCATACACTATACTCACCCCTGCGTGCAACTCACTCCCTGCACCCTACTTACTTCAGACACTATACACACTCCTACATGCAACTCACTCTCTGCACCCTACTTACTTTAGACACTATACACACCCCTGCGTGCAACTCACTCCCTGCACCCTTCTTACTTCATACACTATACTAACCCCTGCGTGCAACTCACTCCCTGCACCCTTCTTACTTCAGACACCATACTCACCACTGCATGCAACTCACTCCCTGCACCATACTTACTTCAGACACTATACTCACCCCTGCATGCAACTCACTCCCTGCACCCTCCTTACTTCATACACGAATCACCCCTGCATGCAACTCATTCCCTGCACCCTACTTAATTCATACACTATACACACCCCTGCATGCAACTCATTCCCTGCACCTACTTACTTCATACACGCAACTCGTTTTTTACACCATACTCACCCCTACATGCAACTCACTTCCTGCATCCTAATTACTTCAGACACTATACTCACCCCTGCATGCAACTCACTCCATGCACCCTACTTACTTTAGACACTATACACACCCCTGCATGCAACTCACTCCCTGCACCCTACTTACTTCATACACGATACTAACCCCTACATACAACTCACTCCCTGCACCCTACTTACTTCATACACTATACTCACCCTCATGCGTGCAACTCACTCTCTGCACCTACTTACTTCATACACTATACACACCCATGCATGCAACTCACTCCTGCATCCTAATTACTTCAGAAACTATACTCACCCCTGCATGCAACTCACTCCTGCACCCTACTTACTTCATACACTATATTCACCCCTGCATGCAACTCACTCCCTGCACCCTACTTACTTCATACACTATATTCACCCCTGCATGCAACTCACTCCCTGCACCCTACTTACTTCAGACACTATACACACCCCGACATGCAACTCACTCCCTGCACCCTACTTACTTCAGACACGAGACACACCCCTACATGCAACTCACTCTCTGCACCCTACTTAATTCATACACTATACTCACCCCTGCATGCAACTCACTCCCTGCACCCTACTTACTTCAGACACTATACACACCCCTGGATGCAACTCACTCTCTGCACCCTTCTAAATTCATACACTATACACACCCTGCATGCAACTCACTCCCTGCACCCTACTTACTTCAAACACTATACTAACCTCTACAAACAACTCACTCCCTGCACCCTACTTACTTCATACACTATACTCACCCCTGCATGCAACTCACTCCCTGCACCCTACTTACTTCATACACTATACACACCCCTGCGTGCAACTCACTCCCTGCACCCTACTTACTTCAAACACTATACTAACCTCTACAAACAACTCACTCCCTGCACCCTACTTACTTCATACACTATACTCACCCCTGCATGCAACTCACTCCCTGCACCCTACTTACTTCAGACACTATACACACTCCTACATGCAACTCACTCTCTGCACCCTACTTACTTTAGACACTATACACACCCCTGCAGGCAACTCACTCGCTGCACCCTACTTAATTCATACACTATACACACGCCTGCATGCAACTCACTATCTGCACCATACTTACTTCAGACACGATACTCACCCTTGCATGCAACTCACTATCTGCACCCGACTTACTTCATACACTATACTCACCCCTGCGTGCAACTCACTCCCTGCACCCTACTTACTTCAGACACTATACACACTCCTACATGCAACTCACTCTCTGCACCCTACTTACTTTAGACACTATACACACCCCTGCGTGCAACTCACTCCCTGCACCCTTCTTACTTCATACACTATACTAACCCCTGCGTGCAACTCACTCCCTGCACCCTTCTTACTTCAGACACCATACTCACCACTGCATGCAACTCACTCCCTGCACCATACTTACTTCAGACACTATACTCACCCCTGCGTGCAACTCACTCCCTGCATCCTACTTACTTCTGACATCATACTCACCCCTGCATGCAACTCACTATCTGCACCCTACTTACTTCATACACTATACTCACCCCTGCGTGCAACTCACTCCCTGCACCATACTTACTTCAGACACCATACTCACCCCTGCATGCAACTCACTCCCTGCACCCTACTTAATTCATACACTATACACACGCCTGCATGCAATTCACTATCTGCACCATACTTACTTCAGACACTATACTCACCCTTGCATGCAACTCACTCCCTGCACCATACTTACTTCAGACACTATACTCACCCCTGCGTGCAACTCACTCCCTGCACACGACTTACTTTAGACACTATACACACCCCTGCATGCAACTCACTCCCTGCACCCTACTTAATTCATACACTATACACACCCCTGCATGCAACTTACTATCTGCACCATACTTCAGACACTATACTCACCCCTGCATGCAACTCACTCCCTGCACCCTCTTTACTTCATACACTATACTAACCCCTGCGTGCAACTCACTCCCTGCACCCTTCTTACTTCAGACACTATACTCACACCTGCATGCAACTCTCTCCCTGCACCCTACTCACTTCAGACACTATACACAATCCTGCATGCAACTCACCCTCTGCACCCTACTTAATTCATACACTATACACACCCCTGCATGCAACTCACTCCCTGCGCCCTACTTACTTCATACATAATACACACCACTGCATGCAACTCACTATCTGCACCCTCCTTACTTCATACACTATACTCACCCCTGTGTGCAACTCACTCCCTGCACCATACTTACTTCAGACATCATACTCACCCCTGCATGCAACTCATTCCCTGCACCCTACTTACTTCATACACTACACACACCCCTGCATTCAACTCAGTCCCTGCACCCTACTTACTTCATACACTAATCACACCCCCTCATGCAACTCACTCCCTGCACCCTACTTACTTCAGATACTATACACACCCCTGCATGCAACTCACTCCATGCACCCTACTTAATTCATACACTATATACACCCCTGCATGCAACTCACTATCTGCACCATACTTCAGACACTATACTCACCCCTGGATGCAACTCACTCCCTGCACCCTACTTACTTCATACACGATACTAACCCCTACATACAACTCACTCCCTGCAACCTACTTACTTCATACACTATATTCACTCCTGCATGCAACTCACTCCCTGCACCCTACTTACTTCACACACTATACACACCTTTACATGCAACTCACTCTCTGCACCCTACTTACTTCATACACTATACACACCCATGCATGCAACTCACTCTCTGCACCCTACTTACTTCAGACACTATACTAACCTCTATAAACAACTCACTCCCTGCATCCTAGTTACTGCATACACTATACACACCCCTGCGTGCAACTCACTCCCGGCACCCTACTTACTTCAAACACTATACTAACCTCTACAAACGACTCACTCCCTGCATCCTAGTTACTGCATACACTATACACACCCCTGCATGCAACTCACTCTCTGCACCCTTCTAAATTCATACACTATACACACCCCTGCATGCAACTCACTCCATGCAACCTAGTTACCTCATACACTATACACACCCCTGCGTGCAACTCACTCCCTGCACCCTACTTACTTCAAACACTATACTAACCTCGACAAACAACTCACTCCCTGCATCCTAGTTACTGCATACACTATACACACCCCTGCGTGCAACTCACTCCCGGCACCCTACTTACTTCAAACACTATACTAACCTCTACAAACAACTCAATCCCTGCACCGTACTTACTTCATACACTATACTCACCCCTGCATGCAACTCACTCGCTGCACCCTACTTACTTCAGACACTATACACACTCCTACATGCAAGTCACTCTCTGCACCCTACTTACTTTAGACACCATACTCACCCCTGCATGCAACTCACTCCCTGCACCAAACTTACTTCAGACACTATACTCACCCCTGCGTACAACTCACTCCCTGCACCCTACTTACTTTAGACACTATACACACCCCTGCATGCAACTCACTCACTACACCCTACTTAATTCATAAACTATACACACCCCTGCATGCAACCCACTATCTGCACCATACTTCAGACACTATACTCACCCCTGCATGCAACTCACTCCCTGCACCCTACTTACTTCATACACTATACTCACCCCTGCATGCAACTCACTCCCTGCACCCTACTTACTTCATACACTAATCACACCCCCTCATGCAACTCACTCCCTGCACCCTACTTACTTCAGATAATATACACACCCCTGCATGTAACTCACTCCCTGCACCCTACTTACTTCATACACTATACTAACCCCTGCGTGCAACTAACTCCCTGCACCCTTCTTACTTCAGACACTATACTCACACCTGCATGCAACTCACTCCCTGCACCATACTTACTTCAGACACTATACTCACCCCTGCGTGCAACTCACTCCTTGCATCCTACTTACTTCAGACATCATACTCACCCCTGCGTGCAACTCACTCCCTGCACCCTACTTACTTTAGACACTATACACACCCCTGCATGCAACTCACTCGCTGCACCCTACTTAATTCATACACTTTATACACCCCTGCATGCAACTCACTATCTGCACCATACTTCAGACACTATACTCACCCCTGGATACAACTCACTCCCTGCACCCTACTTACTTCAGACACTATACACACCCCTACATGCAACTCACTCCCTGCACCCTACTTACTTCATACACTATACACACCCATGCATGCAACTCACTCCCTGCACCCTACTTACTTCATACACGATACTAACCCCGACATACAACTCACTCCCTGCAACCTACTTACTTCAGACACTATACACAATCCTGCATGCAACTCACCCTCTGCACCCTATTTAATTCATACACTATACACACCCCTGCATGCAACTCACTCCCTGCGCCCTACTTACTTCATACACTATACACACCACTGCATGCAACTCACTATCTGCAACCTCCTTACTTCATACACTATACTCACCCCTGTGTGCAACTCACTCCCTGCACCATACTTACTTCAGACATCATACTCACCCCTGCATGCAACTCATTCCCTTCACCCTACTTACTTCATACACTACACACACCCCTGCATGCAACTCACTCCCTGCACCCTACTTACTTCATACACTAATCACACCCCCTCATGCAACTCACTCCCTGCACCCTACTTACTTCAGATACTATACACACCCCTGCATGCAACTCACTCCCTGCACCCTAATTACTTCATACACTATACTAACCCCTGCGTGCAACTCACTCCCTGCACCCTTCTTACTTCAGACACTATACTCACACCTGCATGCAACTCACTCCCTGCACCATACTTACTTCAGACACCATACTCACCCCTGCATGCAACTCACTCCCTGCACCATACTTACTTCAGACACTATACTCACTCCTGCGTGCAACTCACTCCTTGCATCCTACTTACTTCAGACATCATACACACCCCTGCATGCAACTCACTCTCTGCACCCTACTTACTTCATACACTATACACACCCATGCATGCAACTCACTCCCTGCACCCTACTTACTTCAGACACTATACACACCCCTACATGCAACTCACTCCCTGCACCCTACTTACTTTAGACACTATACACACCCCTGCATGCAACTCACTCCCTGCACCCTACTTACTTCAAACACTATACTAACCTCTATGAACAACTCACTCCCTGCACCGTACTTACTTCATACACTATAGATAAGATAAGATAAGATAAGATAAGATAACATACAGCTTTATTAATCTCACAATGGAGAAATTCACTGTTACAGGCTCTTGAGGTACTATCAGTAGGGGGTGCAAAAATAGATACAAGTACGAACATACACACATACATATATATTATATAAGTAAATAAATAAATAGATACATAAATAGTATAAATTACTAAACAATAAAAGAAAAGAATGGAGCAACTTTATAGATTGGCCTATATTAAAGTGTAATGTATCTGAGTGCAGAGTAGATGGGTTGATATGGTTCACAGTCAGTGGGGTAGATGTGGTTGATTAAAGTACACGGGGGTTTTTATTGCACATAACCGGTATTTTCACAGACAGTTACAAAGTGGCGTTGTACAGTCTGATAGCGGTGGGAATGAACGACCTGCGGTAGCGCTCCTTCCTGCACTGAGGATGCCTCAGTCGTACACTGAAGGAGCTGCTTAGCTCCTCGACAGTCTGGTGCAGTGGGTGAGAGCTGTTGGACAGGATGGATGTGAGCTTTGCTACCATCCTCCTCTCACTCACCTCCTCCACAGAGTCCAGTGGGCAGCCGAGGACAGAGCTGGCCCTCCTGACCAGCTTGCTCAGTCTCTTCCTGTCCCGCTCTGTGCTGCCCGGGGCCCAGCAGATGGCAGCATAGAGGATTGCAGAGGCTACCACAGAGTCATAAAATGTCCTGAGCAGAGGTCTGCATACTCCGAAGGACCTGAGTCTCCTCAGAAGGTGGAGGCGACTCTGGCCCTTCTTGTACAGGGCGTTGGTGTTGTGGGACCAGTCCAGTTTATTGTTAAGGTGAACACCCAGGTACTTGAAACTGTCCACTGTCTCAATGTCCTGTCCCTGGATGTTCACTAGTAAATGTGTGTGTGTGTGTGTTTGAGTGCTTCTCCTGAAGTCGACCACCATCTCCTTCGTCTTCCTAGTGTTCAAGCACAGGTGGTTGCGCTCACACCAGTCCACGAAGTCGACGATGACCAACCGGTACTCCAGCTCGTTCCCCTCTGACACACGGCCCACGATGGCGGAGTCGTCCGAGAACTTCTGGAGGTGGCAACTGTTTGTGTTATATATGAAGTCCGAGGTATAGATGTTAAAAAGGAAGGGTGAGAGGACGGTGCCCTGCGGTGCCCCCGTGCTACAGACTACCACCTTTGACTTACAGCCGCGCAGCCGCACGTACTCATGCAACTCACTCCCTGCACCAGACTTACTTCAGACACTATACTCATCCCTGTGTGCAACTCAATCCCTGCACCCTGCTTACTTCAGACACTATACGCACCCCTGCATGCAACTCACTCCCTGCACCATACTTACTTCAGACACTATACTCATCCCTATGTGCAACTCAATCCCTGCATCCAACTTACTTCAGACACTATACTCACCCCTGCGTTCAACTCACTCCCTGCACCCTACTTACTTCAGACACTATACACACCCCTGCATGCAACTCACTCGCTGCACCCTACTTACTTCATACACTATACACACCCCTGCATGCAACTCACTCCCTGCACCCTACTTACTTCAGACACTATACACACCCCTACATGCAACTCACTCCCTGCACCCTACTTACTTTAGACCAGGGGTGCTCAATCCTGCTCCTGGAGATCTACCTTCCAGAAGGCATTCGCTCCAACCCTAATCATGCCCAGCTAACCATCCAATCATCCAATCAAGGGACTTTGAAATGTCTTAAGACCTGATTGGATCTTACATGTCACATGAACCACATTAGGGTTGGAGATAAAGTCATCTGGAAGGTAGATCTCCAGGAGCAGGATTGAGCACCCCTGCTTTAGACACTATACACACCCCTGCATGCAACTCACTCCCTGCACCCTACTTACTTCAAACACTATACTAACCTCTATGAACAACTCACTCCCTGCACCGTACTTACTTCATACACTATACTCACCCCTGCATGCAACTCACTCTCTGCACCCTACTTAATTCATACACTACACACACCCCTGCATGCAACTCACTCCCTGCACCATACTTACTTCAGACACTATACTCATCCCTGTGTGCAACTCAATCCCTGCACCCTGCTTACTTCAGACACTATACTCACCCCTGCGTGCAACTCACTCCCTGCACACTTCTTACTTCAGACACTATACGCACACCTGCATGCAACTCACTCCCTGCACCATACTTACTGCAGACACCATACTCACCCCTGCATGCAACTCACTCCCTGCACCATACTTACTTCAGACACTATACTCATCCCTATGTGCAACTCAATCCCTGCATCCAACTTACTTCAGACACTATACTCACCCCTGCGTTCAACTCACTCCCTGCACCCTACTTACTTCAGACACTATACACACCCCTGCATGCAACTCACTCGCTGCACCCTACTTACTTCATACACTATACACACCCCTGCATGCAACTCACTATCTGCACCATACTTCAGACACTATACTCACCCCTGCGTGCAACTCACTCCCTGCACCATACTTACTTCAGACACCATACTCAACCCTGCATGCAACTCACTCGTTGCACCATACTTACTTCAGACACTATACACACCCCTGCATGCAACTCACTCGTTGCACCCTACTGAATTCATACACTATACACACCCCTGCATGCAACTCACTATCTGCACCATACTTCAGACACTATACTCTCCCCTGCATGCAACTCACTCCCTGCATCCTACTTACTTCAGACACTATACTCACCCCTGCGTGGAACTCACTATCTGCACCATACTTCAGACACCATACTCAACCCTGCATGGAACTCACTCCCTGCACCATACTTACTTCAGACACTATACACACCCCTGCATGCAACTCATTCCCTGCACCCTACTTACTTCATACACTACACACACCCCTGCATGCAACTCACTCCCTGCACCCTACTTACTTCATACACTAATAACACCCCCGTCATGCAACTCACTCCCTGCACCCTACTTACTTACAGATACTATACACACCCCTGCATGCAACTCACTCGCTGCACCCGACTTACTTCATACACTATACTAACCCCTGCGTGCAACTCACTCCCTGCACACTTCTTACTTCAGACACTATACGCACACCTGCATGCATCTCACTCCCTGCACCATACTTACTTCAGACACCATACTCACCCCTGCATGCAACTCACTCCCTGCACCATACTTACTTCAGACACTATACTCATCCCTGTGTGCAACTCACTCCCTGCACCCTACTTACTTCAGACACTATACACACCCCTGCATGCAACTCACTCGCTGCACCCTACTTAATTCATACACGATACACACCCCTGCATGCAACTCACTATCTGCACCATACTTCAGACACTATACTCACCCCTGCGTGCAACTCACTCCCTGCAGCATACTTACTTCAGACCCCATACTCAACCCTGCATGCAACTCACTCCCTGCACCATACTTACTTCAGACACTATACTCACCCCTGCATGCAACTCACTCTCTGCACCCTACTTAATTCATACACTATACTCACCCCTGCATGCAACTCACTCCCTGCACGATACTTACTTCAGACATCATACTCACCCCTGCATGCAACTCATTGCCTGCACCCTACTTACTTCATACACTCCACACACCCCTGCATGCAACTCACTCCCTGCACCCGACTTACTTCATACACTAATCACACCCCCCTCATGCAACTCACTCCCTGCACCCGACTTACTTCATACACTCATCGCACCCCCCTCATGCAACTCACTCCCTGCACCCTACTTACTTCATACACTATACTGACCCCTGTGTGCAACTCTCTCCCTGCACCATACTTACTTCAGACATCATACTCACCCCTGCATGCAACTCACTCCCTGCACCCTACTTACTTACAGATACTATACCCACCCCTGCATGCAACTCACTCCCTGCACCCGACTTACTTCATACACTATACTAAGCCCTGCGTGCAACTCACTCCCTGCACACTTCTTACTTCAGACACTATACGCAAACCTGCATGCAACTCACTCCCTGCACCAGACTTATTTCAGACACCATACTCACCCCTGCATGCAACTCACTCCATGCACCATACTTACTTCAGACACTATACTCACCCCTGCGTTCAACTCACTCCCTGCACCCTACTTACTTCAGACACTATACACACCCCTGCATGCAACTCACTCGCTGCACCCTACTTAATTCATACACTATACACACCCCTGCATGCAACTCACTATCTGCACCATACTTCAGACACCATACTAACCCCTGAATGCAACTCACTCCCTGCACCCTACTTACTTGAGACACTATACACACCCCTGCATGCAACTCACTCACTGCACCCTACTTAATTCATACACTATACACACCCCTGCATGCAACTCACTATCTGCACCATACTTCAGACACTATACTCTCCCCTGCATGCAACTCACTCCCTGCATCCTACTTACTTCAGACACTATACTCACCCCTGCGTGGAACTCACTATCTGCACCATACCTCAGACACTATACTCACCCCTGCGTGCAACTCACTCCCTGCACCATCCTTACTTCAGACACCATACTCAACCCTGCATGCAACTCACTCCCTGCACCATACTTACTTCAGACACTATACACACCCCTGCATGCAACTCACTCGCTGCACCCTACTTAATTCATACCCTATAGACACGCCTGCATGCAACTCACTATCTGCACCATACTTCCTTCAGACACTGTACCCACCCTTTCATGCAACTCACTATCTGCACCCTACTTACTTCATACAATGTACTCAGCCCTGCGTGCAACTCACTCCCTGCACCATACTTACTTCAGACACTATACACACCCCTGCATGCAACCCACTCTCTGCACCCAACTAAATTCATACACTATACACACCCTTGCATGCAACTCACTCCCTGCACCCTAGTTACTTCATACACTATACACACCCCTGCGTGCAACTCACTCCCTGCACCCTCCTTACTTCAAACACTATACTAACCTCTACAAAGAACTCACTCCCTGCACCCTACTTACTTCATTCACTATACTCACCCCTGCATGCAACTCACTCCCTGCACCCTACTTACTTCAGACACTATACACACTCCTACATGCAACTCACTCTCTGCACCCTACTTACTTTAGACACTATACACACCCCTGCATGCAACTCACTCGCTGCACCCTACTTAATTCATACACTATACACACGCCTGCATGCAACTCACTATCTGCACCATACATACTTCAGACACTATACTCACCCTTGCATGCAACTCACTATCTGCACCCAACTAACTTCATACACTATACTCACCGCTGCATGCAACTCACTATCTGCACCATACTTCAGACACAAGACTCACCCCTGCATGCAACTCACTCCCTGCACCCTCCTTACTTCAGACACTATACTCACCCCTGCGTGCAACTCACTCCCTGCACCCTACTTACTTTAGACACTATACACACCCCTGCATGCAACTCACTGGCTGCACCCGACTTAATTCATACACTATACACACCCCTGCATGCAACTCACTCCCTGCACCCTCCTTAATTCATACACTATTCAGACCCCTGCATGCAACTCACTCCCTGCACCCTACTTACTTAATACACAATACACACCACTGCATGCAACTCACTATCTGCACCCTCCTTACTTCATACACTATACTCACCCCTGTGTGCAACTCACTCCCTGCACCATACTTACTTCAGACATCATACACACCCCTGCATGCAACTCACTCCCTGCACGCAACTCACTCCCTGCACCATACTTACTTCAGACACTATACTCACCCCTGCGTGCAACTCACTCCCTGCATCCTACCTACTTCAGACACTATCCTCACCCCTGCATGCAACTCACTCGCTGCACCCTACTTAATTCATACACTATACACAACCCTGCATGCAACTCACTATCTACACCATACTTCAGACACTATACTCACCCCTGCGTGCAACTCACTCCCTGCACCATACTTACTTCAGAGACTATACTCACACCTGCATGCAACTCACTCCCTGCACCATACTTACTTCAGACACTATACACACCTCTGCATGCAACTCACTCGCTGCACCCTACTTAATTCATACACTATACACACCCCTGCATGCAACTGACTATCTGCACTATACTTCAGATACTATACTCTCCCCAACATGCAACTCACTCCCTGCATCCTACTTACTTCAGACACTATACTCACCCATGCGTGCAACTCACTCCCTGCACCCTACTTACTTCATACACTATACTAACGCCTGCGTGCAACTCACTCCCTGCACCCTACTTAATTCATACACTATACACACCGCTGCATGCAACTCACTCCCTGCACCCTACTTACTTCATACACAATACACACCACTGCATGCAACTCATTCCCTGCACCATACTTACTTCATACTCTACACACACCCCTGCATGCAACTCACTCCCTGCACCCTACTTACTTCATACACTATACACACCCCTGCATGCAACTCACTCGCTGCACCCTACTTAATTCATACACTATACACACGCCTGCATGCAACTCACTATCTGCACCATACTTACTTCAGACACTATACTCACCCTTGCATGCAACTCACTCCCTGCACCATACTTACTTCAGACACCATACTCACCCCTGTATGCAACTCACTCCCTGCACCATACTTACTTCAGACACCATACTCACCCCTGTATGCAACTCACTCCCTGCACCATACTGACTTCAGACACTATACTCACCCCTGCGTGCAACTCACTCCCTGCACCCTACTTACTTTAGACACTATAGACACCCCTGCATGCAACTCACTCGCTGCACCCTACTTAATTCATACACTATACACACCCCTGCATGCAACTCACTATCTGCACCATACTTCAGACACTATACTCTCCCCTGCATGCAACTCACTCCCTGCATCCTACTTACTTCAGACACTATACTCACCCCTGCGTGCAACTCACTCCCTGCACCCTCCTTAATTCATACATGATACACACCCCTGCATGCAACTCAATCCCTGCACCCTACTTACTTCATACACAATACACACCACTGCATGCAACTCACTATCTGCACCCTGCTTACGTCATACACTATACTCACCCATGCGTGCAACTCTCTCCCTGCACCATACTTACTTCAGACATCATACACACCCCTGCATGCAACTCACTCCCTGCACCATACTTACTTCAGACACCATACTCACCCCTGCATGCAACTCACTCCCTGCACCATACTTACTTCAGACACTATACTCACCCCTGCGTGCAACTCACTCCTTGCACCCTACTTACTTTAGACACTAAACACACCCCTGCATGCAACTCACTCGCTGCACCCTACTTAATTCATACACTATACACACCCTTGCATGCAACTCACTATCTGCACCATACTTCAGACACTATACTCTCCCCTGCATGCAACTCACTCCCTGCATCCTACTTACTTCATACACTATACTAACCCCTGTGTGGAACTCACTCCCTGCACCCTACTTAATTCATACACTATACACACCCCTGCATGCAACTCACTCCCTGCACCCTACTTACTTCGTACACAATACACACCACTGCATGCAACTCACTATCTGCACCCTCCTTACTTCATACACTATACTCACCCCTACATGCAACTCACTCTCTGCACCCTACTTAATTCATACACTATACTCACCCCTGCATGCAACTCACTCCCTGCACCCAACTGAGTTCAGACACTATACACACCCCTGCATGCAACTCACTCTCTGCACCCTACTTAATTCATACACTATTCACACCCCTGCATGCAACTCACTCCCTGCCCCTACTTACTTCATACACTATACTAACCCCTACATACAACTCACTCCCTGCACCCTACTTACTTCATACACAATACTCACCCCTGCATGCAACTCACTCCCTTCCCCTACTTACTTCATACACTATACACACCCCTGCGTGCAACTCATTCCCTGCACCCTACTTACTTCAAACACTATACTATCCCCTGCGTGCAACTCACTCCCTGCACCCTACATACTTCAGACACTATACACACCCCTGCGTGCAACTCATTCCCTGCACCCTACTTACTTCAAACACTATACTATCCCCTGCGTGCAACTCACTCCCTGCACCCTACATACTTCAGACACTATACACACCCCTGCATGCAACTCACTCCCTGCATGCAGTGGTCTGTATTGTGTATGAAGTAAGTAGGGTGCAGGGAGTGAGTTGCACCCTACTTAATTCATACACTATACACACCCCTGCATGCAACTCACTCCCTGCACCCTACTTACTTCATACACAATACAGACCACTGCATGCAACTCACTCCCTGCACCATACTTACTTCATACACTACACACACCCCTCATGCAACTCACTCCCTGCACCCTACTTACTTCAGACACTATACACACCCCTGCATGCAACTCACTCCCTGCACCCTACTTACTTCATACACTATACACACCCCTGCATGCAACTCACTCTCTGCACCCTACTTAATTCATACACTATACACACCCCTGCATGCAACTCACTCTCTGCACCCTACTTACTTCATACACTATACTAACCCCTGCGTGCAACTCACTCCCAGCACCCTTCTTACTTCAGACACTATACTCACACCTGCATGCAACTCACTCCCTGCACCCTACTTACTTCAGACACTATACACAATCCTGCATGCAACTCACTCCCTGCACCATACTTACTTCAGACACCATACTAACCCCTGCATGCAACTCACTCCCTGCACCCTACTTAATTCATACACTATACACACCCCTGCATGCAACTCACTATCTGCACCATACTTCAGACACTGTACTCTCCCCTGCATGCAACTCACTCCCTGCATCCTACTTACTTCATACACTACACACACCCCTGCATGCAACTCACTCCCTGCACCCTACTTACTTCAGACACTATACTCACCCCTGCGTTCAACTCACTCCCTGCACCCTACTTACTTCAGACACTATACACACCCCTGCATGTAACTCACTCCCTGCACCCTACTTACTTCAGACACGATACACAATCCTGCATGCAACTCACTCCCTGCACCATACTTACTTCAGACAACATACTAACCCCTGCATGCAACTCACTCCCTGCACCCTACTTAATTCATACACTATACACACCCCTGCATGCAACTCACTCTCTGCACCCTACTTAATTCATACACTATACTCACACCTGCATGCAACTCACTCCCTGCACCCTACTTACTTCATACACTATACACAATCCTGCATGCAACTCACTCTCTGCACCCTACTTAATTCATACACTATACACACCCCTGCATGCAACTCACTCCCTGCACCCTACTTACTTCATACACAATACACACCACTGCATGCAACTCACTCCCTGCACCATACTTACTTCAGACATCATACTCACCCCTGCATGCAACTCATTCCCTGCACCCTACTTAATGCATGCACTATACACACCCCTGCATGCAACTCACTCCCTGCACTCTACTTACTTCATACACATACTAACACCTGCGTGCAACTCACTCCCGGCACCCTTCTTACTTCAGACACGATACACAATCCTGCATGCAACTCACTCCCTGCACCATACTTACTTCAGACAACATACTAACCCCTGCATGCAACTCACTCCCTGCACCCTACTTACTTTAGACACTATACACACCCCTGCATGCAACTCACTCGCTGCACCCTACTTAATTCATACACTATACACACCCCTGCATGCAACTCACTATCTGCACCATACTTCAGACACTATACTCTCCCCTGCATGCAACTCACTCCCTGCATCCTACTTACTTCAGACACTATACTCACCCCTGCATGCAACTCATTCCCTGCACCTGAGTTGCATGAGGGGTGTGTAGTGTATGAAGTAACTATACACTATACACTATACACACCCCTGCATGCAACTCACTCTCTGCACCATACTTAATTCATACACTATACACACCCCTGCATGCAACTCACTCCCTGCACCCTACTTACTTCATACACTATACTAGCCCCTGCGTGCAACTCACTCCCTGCACCCTTCTTACTTCAGACACTATACACAATCCTGCATGCAACTCACTCTCTGCACCCTACTTAATTCATACACTATACACACCCCTGCATGCAACTCACTCCCTGCTCCCTACTTACTTCATACACAATACACACCACTGCATGCAACTAACTCCCTGCACCATACTTACTTCAGACATCATACTCACCCCTGCATGCAACTCATTCCCTGCACCCTACTTACTTCATACACTACACAGACCCCTGCATGCAACTCACTCCCTGCACCCTACTTACTTCATACACTACACACACCCCTCATGCAACTCACTCCCTGCACCCTACTTACTTCAGACACTATACACACCCCTGCATGCAACTCACTCCCTGCACCCTACTTACTTCATACACTATACACACCCCTGCATGCAACTCACTCTCTGCACCCTACTTAATTCATACACTATACACACCCCTGCATGCAACTCACTCCCTGCACCCTACTTACTTCATACACTATACTAACCCTTGCGTGCAACTCACTCCCTGCACCCTTCTTACTTCAGACACTATACTCACACCTGCATGCAACTCACTCCCTGCACCCTACTTACTTCAGACACTATACACAATCCTGCATGCAACTCACTCCCTGCACCATACTTACTTCAGACAAGATACTAACCCCTGCATGCAACTCACTCCCTGCACCCTACTTAATTCATAGACTATACACACCCCTGCATGCAACTCACTATCTGCACCATACTTCAGACACTGTACTCTCCCCTGCATGCAACTCACTCCCTGCATCCTACTTACTTCAGACACTATACTCACCCCTGCATGCAACTCATTCCCTGCACCCTACTTACTTCATACACTACACACACCCCTCATGCAACTCACTCCCTGCACCCTACTTACTTCAGACACTATACACACCCCTGCATGCAACTCACTCCCTGCACCCTACTTACTTCAGACACTACACACACCCCTGCATGCAACTCACTCCCTGCACCCTACTTACTTCAGACACTATACACACCCCTGCATGCAACTCACTCCCTGCACCCTACTTACTTCATACACTATACACACCCCTGCATGCAACTGACTCTCTGCACCCTACTTAATTCATACACTATACACACCCCTGCATGCAACTCACTCCCTGCACCCGACTTACTTCATACACTATACTAACCCCTGCGTGCAACTCACTCCCTGCACCCTTCTTACTTCAGACACTATACTCACACCTGCATGCAACTCACTCCCTGCACCCTACTTACTTCAGACACGTTACACAATCCTGCATGCAACTCACTCCCTGCACCCTACTTACTTCAGACACTATACACAATCCTGCATGCAACTCACTCCCTGCACCATACTTACTTCAGACAAGATACTAACCCCTGCATGCAACTCACTCCCTGCACCCTACTTAATTCATAGACTATACACACCCCTGCATGCAACTCACTCGCTGCACCCTACTTAATTCATACACTATACACACCCCTGCATGCAACTCACTATCTGCACCATACTTCAGACACTATACTCACCCCTGCATGCAACTCATTCCCTGCACCCTACTTAATTCATACACGACACACACCCCTCATGCAACTCACTCCCTGCACCCTACTTACTTCATACACTATACACACCCCTGCATGCAACTCACTCCCTGCACCCTACTTACTTCATACACTATACACACCCCTGCATGCAACTCACTCCCTGCACCCTACTTACTTCATACACTATACACACCCCTGCATGCAACTCACTCCCTGCACCCTACTTACTTCATACACTATACTCACCCCTGCGTGCAACTCACGCCCTGCACCCTACTTACTTCAGACACTATACACAATCCTGCATGCAACTCACTCCCTGCACCATACTTACTTCAGACACCATACTAACCCCTGCATGCAACTCACTCCCTGCACCCTACTTACTTTAGACACTTTCCACACCCTTGCATGCAACTCACTCGCTGCACCCTACTTAATTCATACACTATACACACCCCTGCATGCAACTCACTATCTGCACCATACTTCAGACACTATACTCTCCCCTGCATGCAACTCACTCCCTGCATCCTACTTACTTCAGACACTATACTCACCCCTGCGTGCAACTCACTCCCTGCACCCTACTTACTTCATACACTATACTAACCCCTGCGTGCAACTCACTCCCTGCACCCTACTTAGTTCATACACTATACAAACCCTTGCATGCAACTCACTCCCTGCATCCTACTTACTTCATACACAATACACACCACTGCATGCAACTCACTATATGCACCCTCCTTACTTCATACACTATACTCACCCCTGCATGCAACTCACTCCCTGCACCATACTTACTTCAGACATCATACTCACCCCTGCATGCAACTCATTCCCTGCACCCTACTTACTTCATACACTCCACACACCCCTGCATGCAACTCACTCCCTGCACCCTACTTACTTCATACACTAATCATACCCCCCTCATGCAACTCACTCCCTGCACCCTACTTACTTCAGACACTATACACACCCCTGCGTACAACTCACTCCCTGCACCCTACTTACTTCAAACACTATACTAACCCCTACATATAACTCACTCCCTGCACCCTACTTACTTCATACACTATACTCACCCCTGCGTGCAACTCACTCCCAGCACCCTACTTACTTCAGACACTATACACACCCCTGCATGCAACTCACTCTCTGCACCCTACTTAATTCATACACTATACACACCCCTGCATGCAACTCCCTCCCTGACCTTACTTCATACACTATACTCACCCCTGCGTGTCACTCACTCCCTGCACCCTACTTACTTCAGACACTATACTCACCCCTGCGTGCAACTCACTCCCTGCACCCTACTTACTTCATACACTATACTCATCCCTGCGTGCAACTCATTCCCTTCACCCTACTTACTTCATACACCCTACTCACCCCTGCATGCAACTCACCCCTGCACCCTACATTCTTCTTACACCATACTCACCCCCACACCCTACTCACCTCCTGCACCTTACGTAATTCATACACCTTACTATCCCCTGCACCATACTCACTCCCTTAACCCTACTTAATTCATATACCCTACTCAATCCCTGCACGTAACTCACTCCCTGAACCCTACTTACTTCATACACCATACTCACCCCCTTCACCCTACTCACCCCTGCATCCTACACACTCTCTGCACCCTACTTAATTTATGTACCCTACTCACATCCTGCACCCAAGTTACTTCATACATCCTACTCCCAGCCTATTCTACTAACTTCCTATACTATCCTCAACCATGTGCACCCTACTCACTCCCTGCATCCTACTTACTTCAATATCTCGACTCATTCCCTGCAGCCTGGTCTGGTCTGGTACCTTCCGGGTCGTATGAGGACTCTTGGCGACCTGCCATCAAGGATAACGCCTTGATGATCATCTTCATGGAGGTTTTCTTGGCAAGGATAGTGCAGTGGTTTGCCATTGGCTTCTGCACAATGCGAACCTACAGGCAATTTAGAACAGCCAATTAGCCTACTGTGCATGTTTTTGGACCGTGGGAGGAAACTGGAGTCTCTGCACCCTACTCACATCCAATACTGTACACACTCCGTGCACTCTACTTACTACATACACCATGCCCACTCCCTGCACCTTCCTTATGTCATACAACCTACTCACACCCTACTCACGTCCGGCACCCTACTTACTTCATGCACCCTACTCACTCCCTGTACCCTACTTACTTCATAAACCCCACTCACTCCTTGCACCCTACTTAGTTCATACATTTTGCCTTCATACACCCTATTAACACTCTACACTCGATCTACTTCCTGCACCCTATTTACTCCATAAATCCTACTCACTCACTGAACCCTACTTAATTCATGCACCCTACGCACACCCTACTTACTCCCTGCACCTTACTTAATTCATACACCCTACTCACACTTTACACTCTACTCACTCCTTGCACTCTACTTACTTCATACACCCTACTCAATCACTGCACAATACTTAATTTGTTCATCTTACTCACTCCCTACACCCTACTCACTCCGTATGTTCTACTTAGTTCATACACCCTACTTACTATATGCAGTCTAATTACTTCATATACCCAACTCACTCTCCACATCCTACTTACTTCATACACCATATTCACACCCCACACCCAACTCTCTTCCTGCACCCTACTTACTTCATACATCCTACTCACACCCTACACCCTACTTACTCCCTGCACCATATTTCATATAGTCTAGCCACTCCCTGCACCCTAGTTACTTCAAATACCCTACTCACACCCTACAGACTTGATGATCCCAAGTTACTTCATACACCCTACTTACTTCATACACATGTATTCTGTCTTACTGAGGCTGACCTTCATTCCCCTCCTTTCCAGGGCATACCTCCACCTCTCTAGATTTTCCTGCACTTGTTCTCTGCTCTCACTACAGATCACAATGTCATCTGCAAACATCATAGTCCATGGGGAATCTTGTCTAACCTCGTCTGTCAGCCTGTCCATCACCATAGCAAACAAGAAGGGGCTGAGGGCTGACCCTTGATGCAGTCCCACCTCCACCTTGAACTCTTCTGTCACACCGACAGCACACCTCACCACTGTCTTACATCTCTCGTACATGTAGTGTACCACTCTAACATACTTCTCTGCCACTCCAGACTTCCTCATGCAATACCACAGCTCCTCTCTCGGCACCCTGTCATATGCTTTCTCCAGATCCAGAAAGGCACAATGCAGCTCCGTCTGACCTTCTCTGTACTTCTCCATTAACATCCTCAAGGCAAAATTGCATCTGTGGTGCTCTTTCTTGGCATGAAACTAAACTGTTGTTCACAAATGCTGACCTCTGCCCTTAGTCTAGCTTCCACTATTCTTTCCCATAACTTCATTGTATGGCTCATCAACTTTATCCCCTCTGTATTTGCCACAACTCTGCACATCTCCCTTGTTCTTAAAAATGGGCAATAAGATAAGATAAGATACAGCTTTATTAATCTCACAATGGAGAAATTCACTGTTACAGGCTCTTGAGGTACTATCAGTAGGGGGTGCAAAAATAGATACAAGTACAAACATACACACATACATATAATATATAAGTAAATAAATAGATACATAAATAGTATAAATTAATAAACAATAAAAGAAAAGAATGGAGCAACTTTATAGACTGGCCTATATTAAAGTGTAATATATCTGAGTGCAGAGTAGATGGGTTGATATGGTTCACAGTCAGTGGGGTAGATGTGGTTGATTAAAGTGCACGGGGTTTTTATTGCACATAACCGGTATTTTCACAGACAGTTACAAAGTGGCGTTGTACAGTCTGACAACGGTGGGAATGAACGACCTGCGGTAGCGCTCCTTCCTGCACTGAGGATGCCTCAGTCGTCCACTGAAGGAGCTGCTTAGCTCCTCTACAGTCTGGTGCAGTGGGTGAGAGCTGTTGAACAGGATGGATGTGAGCTTTGCTACCATCCTCCTCTCACTCACCTCCTCCACAGAGTCCAGTGGGCAGCCGAGGACAGAGCTGGCCCTCCTGACCAGCTTGTTCAGTCTCTTCCTGTCCCGCTCTGTGCTGCCCGGGGCCCAGCAGATGGCAGCGTAGAGGATTGCAGAGGCTACCACAGAGTCATAAAATGTCCTGAGCAGAGGTCTGCATATGCCGAAGGACCTGAGTCTCCTCAGAAGGTGGAGGCGACTCTGGCCCTTCTTGTACAGGGCATTGGTGTTGTGGGACCAGTCCAGTTTATTGTTAAGGTGAACACCCAGGTACTTGAAACTGTCCACTGTCTCAATGTCCTGTCCCTGGATGTTCACTAGTAAGTGTGTGTGTGTGTGTGTGTGTGTTTGAGTGCTTCTCCTGAAGTCGACCACCATCTCCTTCGTCTTCCTAGTGTTCAAGCACAGGTGGTTGCGCTCACACCAGTCCACGAAGTTAATGATGACCGACCGGTACTCCAGCTCGTTCCCCTCTGACACACAGCCCACGATGGCGGAGTCGTCCGAGAACTTCTGGAGGTGGCAGCTGTTTGTGTTATATATGAAGTCTGAGGTATAGATGTTAAAAAGGAAGGGTGAGAGGACGGTGCCCTGCGGTGCCCCCGTGCTACAGACTACCACCTTTGACTTACAGCCGCGCAGCCGCACGTACTGTGGACGGTTAGTAAGGTAGTCAATAATCCAGGCAGCAAGATGCCCGTCCACTCCCACGTCCTCCAGCTTCCCCTGCAAGGCGCGCTGGCCTGATGGTGTTGAAGGCGCTGGAGAAGTCAAAGAACATGACCCTCACAGCGCTGCCGGCGATCTCCAGGTGGGTGAGTGCCCGCTGCAGAAGGTAGATGACGGCGTCTTCTACTCCGATGTTGGGCCTGTAGGCAAACTGCAGCGGGTCTAGGGTGGGGCTCACCATAGAGCGGAGGTGTTCAAGGAGGAGCCTTTCCATGGTCTTAATGAGGTGGGTGGTCAGGGCGACAGGTCTGTAGTGGGCTGGTTCCTTCGCTTGTAATAGCACAATAGCACACTTCTCCTCCATTCCTCTGGCATCCTCTCACTCTCTAAGACCTTGTTTAAATGTTCTTGTCAGAAAAGCTACTGCTACCTCTCCTAGACACTTCCATACCTCCACCGGTATGTCATCAGGACCAACTGCCTTTCCATTCTTCATCCTCTTCAATGCCCTCCTCACTTCACCCTTACTAATCTTTGCTACTGCCTGGTCCTCAACAGTCACCTCTTCTTCTCTTTTTTCTCTCTCATTTTCCTCATTCATCAACTCTTCAAAGTACTCTTTCCATCTTCCCAGCACACTTCTGTCATCAGTCAATACATTTCCCTCTCTGTCCTTTATCAATGTAACTTGCTGCACATCCTTCCCATCTCTATTTCTCTGCTGTGCCAACCTGTATAAATCATTTTCTCCCTCTTTACTTTTCAACGGAGTATACAAGTCATCATACGTGCTCTGTTTGGCCTTTGACACCGCTACCTTTGCCTTACGCTGTGTCTCCCTGTGTACTCTCTTCGGTCCTCTCAATGTCCCACTTCTTCTTAGCTAACCTCTTCCTTTTTACACACTCCTGCACTTCATCATTCCACCACCAAGTCTCCTTATCTACTTTCCTTCCAGATGACACACCAAGTATTCTCCTACCTGTCTCCCTGATCACATTAGCTGTAGTTGTCCAGTCATCTGGAAGCACTTCCTGACCACCCAAAGCCTGTTTTAACTCCTCCTTGAAGACAACCAGACACTCTTCCTTTTTCAGCTTCCACCACTTTGTCTTCTGCTCTACCTTTGCCTTCTTCACCTTCCTCACCATCAGCATCATCCTGCACACCACCATCCTATGCTGTTTGGCAATACTCTCAGCCACTACTACTTTGCTGTCACTGACTTCCATCAAATTACATCGCCTACATAAGATGTAGTTTACCTGTGTGCTCCTGCCTCCGCTTTTATAAGTCACCCTATGCACCTCTCTCTTCTGGAAGAACGTATTCACCACAGCCATTTCCATCCTTTTTGCAAAATCTACGTTCCTTCTGCGTTCCTGTGCTGATTACCAAACCTTCCCATTACTTCCTCGTCCCCTCTGTTTCCTGCACCAACATGTCCATTGAAGTCTGCCCCAATGACCACTCTTGCATTTCTGGGGGTACTCTGCATCACTTCATCTAACTCACTCCAGAATCTCTCCTTCTCTTCTAGCTCACATCCTCCCTGTGGGGCATAAGCACTAACAACATTGAACATCACGCCTTCAATTTCTAACTTGAGACTCATCACTCTGTCTGACACTCTTTTCACTTCTAGAACATTCCTGACAAACTCCTCCTTCAAGATGACTCCGACTCCATTTCTCTTCTCATCCACACCATGAAAAAACAGCTTAAACCCTGCTCCTAACCTTCTAGCCTTGCTGCCTTTCCACCTGTTCTCCTGAACACACAGTATGTCCACCTTCCTCCTCTGCATCATGTCAGCCAGCTCTCTACCTTTTCCTGCTATAGTTCCAACATTCAAAGTCCCTACTTTCAGTCCGAGACTCATGCCTTTCCTCTTCTCTCTCTCTCTGCCTACGGACACGCCTCCCACCTCTCCTTCTTCGACGTCTTCGACCAACAGTAGTCCAATTTCCACCAGCACCCTGTTGGTTAACAGCACTGATGGCGGTCGTTATTAACCTGGGCCTCGACCGATTTGGTATGTCATTCTTTCTTGTGATTCGCATATTTTATTTGGCATTTGTTTTACACCGGATGCCCTTCCTGACGCAACCCTCTGCATTTATCCGGGCTTGGGACCGGCGTGAGGGAGAGACGCTGGTTTGTGCCCCCCTTCACGGCTGCATTCTGCACCCTACTTACTTTATACAACCTATTCACACCCTACACCCTACTTACTCCCTGCAACCTACTTACTTCATTAACCCTACTCACATCCTACTTAATCCTTACACTCTATTTCATACACTCTATGCACTCCCTGCACCTACCTCACTTCATAGACCCTACTCACTCCCTGCACCCTACTTACGTCATACAACCTACTCACATCCTACACCCTGCTCACTCCCTGCATCCTACCTACTTTGTACACCGTACTCACTCCCGGCAACCTACTTACTTCTTACACCCCACTTACATCCTACACCCTACTCACCCCTGCCCCTACTTACTTCATACGCTCTACTCACTCCCTGCATCCTATTTACTTCAAATTCCCTACTCACACCCTACAGACTCCCTGCCTGAAGTTACATCATACACCCTACTCACACCTACACTCTACTCACTCCCTGCCCCCTATTTACTTCATGCACTCTACTCCCTCCCTCTACCCTACTCACACCTTGCACCCTACTCATTCCTTGCACTGAACTTAGTTAAGCACATTACTCACTCCCTGCACCCTAATTATTTCATACACACTATTCACACGCTTCACCTTATTCACTCCCTGCTCCCTGCTTACTTTACTCACTCCCTGCATCCTGCTTACTTATGCACTACACCCCTCACCCTACTGACTTCCTGTAGTCCATCCACACCCTACTTGTAAACTTATAAACTACACTGTGCACCCTATTTACTCAATAACTCCTACTTCTATTCTATTTCTACGCTTGTACCCTGCACACACGACCTACTCTCTCCCTATACACTACTCTCTCTGTCTTAGTCACACCACCTGCACCCTACTTACTTCATACACATTACTCACTCCCTGCATCCTACTTACTTCATATACCCTACCCACTCCCTGCACCCTACTTCATACACCCTACTCACTCCCTGTACCCTATTTACTTCATACATCCTACTCACACCCTACTCACTCCATGCACCCTCTTCAGTCCCTGCACTCTCTTCACTATCTGCATCCTATTCACACTATAATGTCTGGACTTATGCACTACACCCCCTGCCTGACTTACTCCCTGCACCCTCTTCACTCCCTGCATCCTCTTCACACACTACATTTGGACTTATAGACCACTCCCTGTGCCCTACTCACTCCTTGCACCCTCTTCACTCCCTGCACCCTCTACACTATCTGCATCCTCTTCATACACTATGTCTGGACTCATGCACTACACCCTGAGATCTACTCACTCCCTGCATCCTATTCACACCCTACTTTTAAACTTATAAACTACACCCTGCACCCTACTTACTTACTAACCCCTACTTCGACACTATTTCTACACTTGTACCCTGCACCTTACTCACACACCTACTCTCTCCCTGTACACTACTCTCTACGCCTTAGTCATACCCTGCACCCTACTTACTTCATAGCTCTTCACTCCTTACTTACACCCTCCTTACACTCCACTCACACTCTATAACTTACTCACACCCTGGGCCCTTATAGACACTACACCCTACTGTCTCAATATACACTATACATTCCCTTCACCTTACTACACACTAATCCTTATATCCTACTCACTACCTACAGGCTCCTCCCTACACCGTATTCAGTTCGCACTCGACCCATTCCCTAACCCCTACTCACGTTTTCTTGCCTGGACTGCTTTTTCCTTTTCTTCCTATCTTGTTTCTTTACTTCCTCACTTCCTTCCTTTACAGTTCACCACATCTCTGCCATTCTTCCTCCTTCATAAACACTTTCTCCTTCACTCCTTGCTTTTTTCTTCATCGTTTATCACTACCTTATCTTTCACTACCTTATCTTTCATTCATGGTTTTCTCTCGACTTTTATTCACTGTTAGTTCCTTTCTCACTTTCACTTCCTCCCACACATTCTCCCTCACTTCTTTCTCTTCCTTGGATTTTTAGGTCTTGATTCTCTCTGACATGTTTGTACACAGCAAACATCTTGTTTTATTACAACTTTGATCCAGGCAATTATTCTCCATAAACAAATAAAATAAAACATTTGAACTGTATTTTTTAAATATTACCAAAAGATATGTCTGACAGCGGAAGGTACTGGCTGCCTGTGTGGGTTTCCTTGTGGTACACTAGTTTCCTCCCACAGTCCAAACACATGCACATTAGGATAATTGGCTGCTCCAGATTGTTCCCAAGTTTCAGTGTGTGTGTGTGTGTGAGTGTGTGTATGTGTGTTAGCCTTGCAATAGTCTGTCAGGCTGTCCCACCTTGGCCCGAAATCATTCTGCAGTCATAGTAGGATTACGCAGTGAGGAAAATGATTGAAATCTATGCAGTAAAAAAAAGCAATAATACAATATTTTCAATTTCATTAGATGAAGACTTTATTTTCATTGTTGTAAACTGCTGTGTGAAACTGTTGAGTCTTAATTAATCAGGACACAAATGGGAAACTGAAAGAATGTCAGTTAACTTGGAGACAGATATAAAGGCAAAAGCACATTTTATTAGAATGACATATACATATGTCACAAAAAAATATATATATATATATATCTTCTTCTTTTACTTTCGCTGCTCCCTTCAGGGGTTGCCACAGCAAATCATCCGCCTCCACCTCACCCTGTCCTCCGCATCTTCTTTTCTGACTCCAACAACCTTCATGTCTTCCTTCACCACATCCATAAATCTCTTCTTTGGTCTTCCTTGAGGCCTTCTGCCTGGTAGTTCCAACCTCAGCATCCTACTGCCAATATACTCACTATCCCTCCTCTGTACATGTCCAAACCATCTCAATCTAGCCTCTCTGACTTTGTCTCCAAAACATCTTACGTGGGCTGTCCCTCTGATGTACTCATTTCTGATCCTATCCATCCTCGTTACTCCCAGAGAGAACCTCAACATTTTCATCTCCGCTACCTCCAGCTCTGCCTCCTGCCTTTTCCTCAGCGCCACTGTTTCTAATCCATACAACATCGCTGGCCTCACCACCGCCTTGTACACTTTTCCTTTCATTCTTGCTGACACTCTCCTATCGCACATCACACCGGACACTTTTCTCCAACCATTCCAGCCTGCCTGCACACGTTTCTTCACCTCTTTTCCACACTCTCCATTGCTCTGGATTGTTGATCCTAAGTACTTAAAATCCTCCACCTTCGATATCTCTGCTCCCTGTAACATCACCGTTCCTCCTGGGTCCTTCTCATTCACACACATGTATTCTGATTTTCTGAGGCTAACCTTCATTCCTCTCCTTTCCAGGGCATACCTCCACCTCTCTAGATTTTCCTGCACTTGTTCTCTGCTCTCACTACAGATCACAATGTCATCTGCAAACATCATAGTCCATGGGGAATCTTGTCTCACCTCGTCTGTCAGCCTGTCCATCACCATAGCAAACAAGAAGGGGCTCAGAGCTGACCCTTGATGCAGTCCCACCTCCACCTTGAATTCGTCGGTCACACCGACAGCACACCTCACCGCTGTCTTACATCTCTCATACATGTCCTGCACCACTCTAACATACTTCTTTGCCACTCCAGACTTCCTCATGCAATACCACAGTTCTTCTCTTGGCACCCTGTCATATGCTTTTTCCAGATCCACAAAGGCACAATGTACCTCCCGCTGACCTTCTCTACTTCTCTATTAACATCCTCAAAGCAAACATTGCATCTGTGGTGCTCTTTCTTGGCATGAAACCAAACTGTTGTTCACAGATGCTGACCTCTGCCCTTAGTCTAGCTTCCACTATTCTTTCCCATAACTTCATTGTATGGCTCATCAACTTTATCCCTCTGTAGTTGCTGCAACTCTGCACGTCTCCCTTGTTCTTAAAAATGGGCACCAGCACACTTCTCCTCCACTCCTCTGGCATCTGTTCACTCTCTAGGACCTTGTTGAATGTTCTTGTCAGAAAATCTACTGCTACCTCTCCTAGACACTTCCATACCTCCACAGGTATATCATCAGGACCAACTGCCTTTCCATTCTTCATCCTCTTCAATGCCATTCTCACTTCACCCTTACTGATCTTTGCTACATCCTGCTCCTCAATGGTCACCTCTTCTACTCTTTTTTTCTCTCTCATTTTCCTCATTCATCAGCTCTTCAAAGTACTCTTTCCATCTTCCCAGCACACTTCTGTCATCAGTCAATACATTTCCCTCTCTGTCCTTTATCAATGTAACTTGCTGCACATCCTTCCCATCTCTGTTTCTCTGCTGTGCCAACCTGTATAGATCATTTTCTCCCTCTTTACTATCCAACCTATCATACAAGTCATCATACACCCTCTGTTTGGCCTTAGCCACTGCTACTTTTGCCTTACGCTGTGTCTCCCTGTACTCCTGTTTACTCTCTTCGGTCCTCTCAATGTCCCACTTCTTCTTAGCTAACCTCTTCCTTTGTACACACTCCTGCACTTCCTCATTCCACCACCAAGTCTCCTTTACTACTTTCCTTCCAGAGGACACACCAAGAACTCTCCTACCTGTGTCCCTGATCGCATTTGCTGTGGTTGTCCAGTCAGTTGGAAGCACTTCCTGGCCACCCAAAGCCTGTTTCAACTCCTCCTTGAAGACAACACGACACTCTTCCTTTTTCAGCTTCCACCACTTTGTCTTCTGCTCTGCCTTTGCCTTTTTCACCTTTCTCACCATCAGAGTCATCCTGCACGCCACCATCCTATGCTGTTTGGCAACACTCTCACCCACTATGACTTTGCAGTCACTGACTTCCTTCAAATTACATCGCCTACATAAGACGTAGTCCACCTGTGTGCTCCTACCTCCGCTTTGATAAGTCACCCTATGCTCCTGTTTCTTCTGGAAGAAAGTATTCACCACAGCCATTTCCATCCTTTTTGCAAAATCTATCAACATCTGTCCTTCTGCGTTCCTGTCCTGGATACCAAACCTGCCCATCACTTCCTCGTACCCTCTGTTGCCTGTACCAACATGTCCATTGAAGTCTGCACCAATGACCACTCTTTCACCTCTGGGGTTACTCTGCATCACTTCCTCTAAGTCACTCCAGAATCTCTCCTTCTCTTCTAGCTCACATCCTGCCTGTGGGGCATAAGCACTAACAACATTGAGCATTACACCTTCAATTTCTAACTTGAGACTCATCACTTTGTCTGACACTCTTTTCACTTTTAGAACATTCCTGACAAACTCCTCCTTCAAGATGACTCCTACTCCATTTCTCTTCCCATCCACACCATGATAAAACAGTTTAAACTGGTACACTGGTTAGTGCCCCCCCCCACCTCATGGCTGCATTATATATATATATATATATATATATATATATATATATATATATATATATATGTCTGTCTTCCTTTCGGCTTTTTCAACTTTTACTTGGGAGTCGCCACAGCGAATCATCTGATTCGCATATTTGATTTGGCAGAGGTTTTTATGTCGGTTGCCCTTCCTGTCACAACCCTTTTAGCAAGGTACAGAAACATGCTGACGGCTTTGCAGCTGCTCTTTACGAAAGTCAGCAATGGTTCTTTTACATGCCTCCTACCATAGACAGTGACAGACATGGCCCGCCTTGACAGACATGGCCCGCACTGGGATATATATATATATATATATATATATATATATATATATATATATATATATATATATATATATATATAGAGAGAGAGAGAGAGAGAGAGAGAGAGAGAGGGGGGATTTTCTGAGTAGATCCTTCCGTAGGAGAGTGCTCAATACTTTTTGGTAGAGCAAATAACAATAAAAATAAAAGGACAGGACAAAGACTTTCTAGTAAAACTCCATTTATCACTACAGATCTGTTTTGAGGGGTGGTGAAACCATCCTCTCTCTTCAGGTGATTGTAGAAGAAATTCGGAGGAGTGGAGGAGAAGTGGAGAAGTGTGCTGGTGCCCATTTTTAAGAACAAGGGAGACGTGCAGAGTTGCAGCAACTACAGAGGGATAAAGTTGATGAGCCATACGATGAAGTTATGGGAAAGAATAGTGGAAGCTAGACTAAGGGCAGAGGTCAGCATCTGTGAACAACAGTTTGGTTTCATGCCAAGAAAGAGCATCACAGATGCAATGTTTGCTTTGAGGATGTTAATAGAGAAGTACAGAGAAGGTCAGCGGGAGGTACATTGTGCCTTTGTGGATCTGGAAAAAGCATATGACAGGGTGCCAAGAGAAGAACTTTGGTATTGCATGAGGAAGTCTGGAGTGGCAGAGAAGTATGTTAGAGTGGTGCAGGACATGTATGAGAGATGTAAGACAGTGGTGAGGTGTGCTGTCTGCGTGACCGACGAATTCAAGGTGGAGGTGGGACTGCATCAGGGGTCAGCTCTGAGCCCCTTCTTGTTTGCTATGGCGATGGACAGGCTGACAGACGAGGTGAGACAAGAATCTCCATGCACTATGATGTTTGCAGATGACATTGTGATCTGTAGTGAGAGCAGAGAACAAGTGCAGGAAAATCTAGAGAGGTGGAGATATGCCCTGGAGAGGAGGGGAATGAAGGTTAGCCTCAGAAAATCAGAATACATGTGTGTGAATGAGAAGGACCCAGGAGGAACGGTGATGTTACAGGGAGCAGAGATAAAGAAGGTTGAGGATTTTAAGTATTTCGGCTCAACAATCCAGAGCAATGGAGAGTGTGGAAAAGAGGTAAAGAAGCATGTGCAGGCAGGTTGGAATGGTTGGAGAAAAGTGTCTGGTGTGATGTGCGATAGGAGAGTGTCAGCAAGAATGAAAGGAAGAGTGTACAAGATGGTGGTGAGGCCAGCGATGTTGTATGGCTTAGAAACAGTGGCGCTGAGGAAAAGACAGGAGGCAGAGCTGGAGGTAGCGGAGATGAAAATGTTGAGGTTCTCTTTGGGAGTAACGAGGATGGATAGGATCAGAAATGAGTATATCAGAGGGACAGCACATGTAAGACGTTTTGGAGACAAAGTCAGAGAGGCTAGATTGAGATGGTTTGGACATGTACAGAGGAGGGATAGTGAGTATATTGGCAGTAGGATTCTGAGGTTGGAACTACCAGGCAGAAGGCCTCGAGGAAGACCAAAGAAGAGATTTATGGATGTGGTAAAGGAAGACATGAAGGTCATTGGAGTCAAAAAAGAAGATGCAGAGGACAGGGTGAGATGGAGACGGATGATTTGCTGTGGCGACCCCTGAAGGGAGCAGCCGATCCAAGGGCAAACTAATAACTAAATATCCATTTCAAAAAGGACATAAAGTGAAATATGCAGAGCAAAATGATTAGTTGAGGTATTTGTCCCTTATTTACTTTCCTTTCTGACATCATGCCATCTTTCTTAAATCATAAATGACCAGAGACATGCTAAAAAAAAAAGATGAGCAGTTCATCACTCTTGAGGTGTCAACATGACACCATCTTGGAAAGTGTTCCTTGTGGGTTGTTGTCATAGAAACTGGGGGGGGGGTGCGTACATGAACATAAAGAAAATGTTTTAATGCCATTAGAAAACGATCGGTGGGTTTATATGGAACAAAACATGAAATCATAATATCAGTGTGCATATTTGGGACATAGTATATAACAGGTCTATGCACACAAATGCCAAATGTACCAGTATGAGAATGTAGATGTAAGAGATGTGCAGTGTAGTTGGTATTGTTACAGGAGTACTGGATATGCTCTTAACATTGTGTTCTCAGTCATAAACCCAAATACTGTATATAAATAATGAGTTTACATTTCCTGACTACATGCACATGTAAGTACGGACTCCTGTAATAATTGACCACATGAGCATGATGCATACAGTGAAAAACACCAGGACTGTACTCATACTCGAGGTGAATACACACACGCGGACACTTCTAACAGATTTACATGTCATTATGATTTACTTGAGAATGTTGTTTCCTGTAATTTTTACAGTTTATAGTGAAGCATTTTGACCCAAACTCTTTTAACTTATTCCATCTCCGTCCATGCTACTGATGCTGAAGTCACATTGTCCAAACTGATGCTGCACAGCACACTGAAGATCGATGGGTGTCCTTCCTATGCATTTGATGTGTCTGGGAATGACAAGCGGTTTATTTGAAATAGGTTGCAGCCCCCTAGTGGAAGGATGATGAATTACATTTCATGGTAATGTTAATCCAAAACATGAATAATTGTATTCTTTTTAAAGTTCTTGTGGGCCACATAAAAGGCGAACATAAATATTACAAAATAAGAAGAAATATATTTCTCAGTATTAAAATTTAGAAGCTTATTAATTCTTGATGTTTTGAAGTTTATGAGGTTCTTTGTCTATTAGTATCTTAGCATTCTTCTTCTTTTCCTTTCTGCTTTTCCCTTCAGGGGTCGCCACAGTGAATCATCTGCCTCCATCTCTCCCTATCCTCTGCATCTTCTACTCTTACTCCAACTACCTTCATGTCCTCCTTCACCACATCCATAAATCTTCTCTTTCGTCTTCCTCTAGGCCTTCTGCCTGGTGGTTCCAACCTCAGCATCCTACTACCAATATACTCACTATCCCTCCTCTATACATGTCCAAACCATCTCAATCTGGCCTCTCTGACTTTGTCTCCAAAACATCTAACATGTGCTGTCCCTCTGATGTACTCATTCCTGATCCTATCTATCCTCATTACTCCCAGAGAGAACCTCAACATTTTCATCTCTGCTACCTTCAGCTCTGCCTCCTGTCTTTTCCTCAGTGCTACTGTTTTAAAACCATACAACATCGTTGGCCTCAACACCGTCTTCTACACTTTTCCTTTCATTCTTGCCGATACCTTCCTATCACACATCACACCGGACACTTTTCTCCAACCATTCCAACTCGCCTTACGCTGTGTCTCCCTGTACTCCTGTTTACTCTCTTCGGTCCTCTCAATGTCCCACTTCTTCTTAGCTAACCTCTTCCTTTGTACACACTCCTGCACTTCCTCATTCCACCATCAAGTCTCCTTATCTACTGTCCTACCAGAGGACACACCAAGTACTCTGCTACCTGTCTCCCTGATCACATTAGATGTAGTTGTCCAGTCATCTGGAAGCACTTCCTGACCACCCAAAGCCTGTTTCAACCCCATCTTTGAAGACAACACATAGCATTAGTGCTGTATTCACTTCACTTCACTTATCCCTTAGCATCCTGAGGATGTCGTTGGGGCGCCTTCATGGCGAGACTTGGGCTGATTTGGCCTGGCGGAGCCCGTCCTCTCCACGTCATAGAAACACGCTGATGGCTTTGCAGCTCCTCTTTATGAAAGTCAACAATGGTTCTTTTACATGTCTCTCACCATAGACAGTGAGAACCATGGCCTGCCTTTGATAACCCAATTAGCTGCACTGGGGGATTGCCTTTTTCGAGCTAATATTTACATATTTATTATTTTATGGGGTTATATTTAAACCATGGGCAAAATATACAGCATTTTAAATTACAAGTTTATCCTTCAGTTTGACACAATAACAACCCCCACACTCTCTCTCTCTCTCTCTCTCTCTCTCTATATATATATATATATATATATATGTGTGTGTGTGTGTGTGTGTGTGTGTGTGTGTGTGTGTAACAGTATAAATCAAATTATTTTAATTATAGAAAATAAAAGCAGAAGAATAACTTTCGGTGTGTATCATTTATCCTTTGCATATATTTAAATAAAGAAACAAAAAAATAAATTGAGTAATTAAATTCCATGAATGAATATCTCGAATCTTGGCGACTGGGCATTTTGCCTCGGGTTGTGATTCTGCGCATGCGCGTTTTGGGCTCCCTCGTCGAGCGAGCTCCGCCTCGCTGTCTGCGTGCGCAGTTTTAGTTTTGTCGCGAGCACCCTCCCTCCCCTTTCACCCGCGCGCTCAGCTGCGGTCAGATTTAAAGAGACAGACACGGCTAGTTGTTACCGGTGCAATTATTCACAAAACTCATAATTTAAGGATAATAATAATAATAATAATTTCGCAGCCGGAAATCGTTTGTTGTTTTCTTGTGTGTTTGTTTGTTTTTGTGCAGTTGGAGTTCGTATTGAAGGAGAAACGGAGCGATGCTGGGGTAGTTGTGCTAGTTTTCCGAGCCGAGGCTCCGGCGTTTCTGCCACTTGGCCAAGATTTTTTTTCTTTCTGTCCTTATTTATTTATTTTTTTCGCTCAACCATCTGATATAGCAGATATTACAAAAAGTGAGCACGCACAACTAGATTAACAGCGTTCCTCCTTTTTTTAATTTCAACTTTGCTGGCTCTGGCTCTCTTGGACACAGAGAGCGAGCGAGAGAGAGAGCGCGAGAGACAGACAGACAGAGAGAGAGAGAGAGAGAGAGAAAATATTCCCGGTTTGGTGTTTTGGTCGCTGCTGCTGCTGCTCTTCTGAGCACAATGGCGAAAATTCAGGCTCACAGCAGCACTAAGCACATCAACCCGATCCCGGACAGGGCGTTCAGTGCGCAGAAACACCAGCAGCACTTCCAGAAACTGAAGGTAGGACCCCCCGAGAACACACTTCCACCCGACTGCACCATTGTTGTGTTCCTGAGCCTGCAAGCCAGGCTTAGCTTTAGCTTTAGCATTAGCGCCACTTCTCAGCCCGAGAGGCTTCCGCAGACTGGAAACTTGTCGGATTGTATTTTATTCATTTCTACTCGCATCTTCTCACCTCACATCTGTGAGTTTACCTTCGGGTTCTTTCTGGTTGGACTATTGATCAGAGTGATTGTAATCACAAAGCCCAGCGCAGGATCAGGGTACAGTAGCTCATCCTCTCGGCTAACTCGCTCTTCTCTTTCTTTCATTTCTGAAATAAAACACGGAGCTTTTTTTTGTTCACTTTTAATTCGCACACAGCGACGAGCTCCTCTCTGGCTCTTCACCACCTCGGGTTTTCTCACCCTGACCAGGTTGAACTGTTCCTCTGGGCTCGTGTCAGGAACCTGGCTACCACTACTTCAGCTTGACTGCTCACTTCAGGCTGTTCGTGGCTTTTCTTTCCAATTTTAATGTTTGTTTGTTTCTGACGTTCCAAATTTGGCTGATCCAAATCTGGTCCATTCGTCAGTCTTTTACTGTCTGTGTGCCTGAGCTGTTCATCGTGTCCTTCTGGGGACCTGGCATGGCTGCCCTGGCTGTTCATGTTTCCTTTAAGCTGATCGCTTCTGTCTTTAGCAGTCCTTGGTGGATCAGCTGCTCATTCAAACATTATAAAGGTGTTTTTGTTTGTTTTAGCTGTTCGTTTCAGCTTTCAGCACTGTTTCGGGGTTTTGACTGTATTGCTGTTTGCCTGTTCTGCCTTGTAGTGTTAGTCATTCATCTGTGAAGCTGTTCGTTTGACTTTTTACTTTAAAAGTCTGGACTTTCAGCTGTTCAGTGCCTTTTAATGAATCTGTAATAACACGTCACGTGTTGTGTTCGCTGATTAGTTCTGCTATGTTTACCCTGCTCGCCGTTTTGATTCGTTTTTCAGGAATCTTTCAGCCTTTTTTTTTTTTTTTTCTTTTTTTTGAAACCTCAAAGTTCTTCAGAGTGGTTTATCAGTACTATGGGATGTTTGAACTGTTTTTTTTTAAAACTTGTTTAATAATACTGTCCACTGTTTTGCTTTTTAAAATAATTTCAACAATTTTTTGTTTTAGTGAAGATGGTGGCAGTTTAAGCTTTTCGTTTGGACCAGTGGAAACGTATTTTTGTTATTTCATTATCTACTGTCATGGCTCTTCACTTCAGCATTAACTGTTCACTTGAGCCAAATACAAAAAAATCCTCTTCAGTGTTTGGTTTAATTATCTTCTTGATAGTGATAACTGCTCATTTCAAGTTTAATAAACACCAGGACCCCTGTGGAGTGCTAACTGTTCATCATTTTCACTCTTTATTTTGACTTTTAAGAGAAAATACTTGGTATTTTACTGTTCATGTAATTTATATAACACAGCTAACAACACTAAGATGTTGTAATTGTTTTTTTTTTATTTAAGAAAAAATTAAAGTGTTCTTTATTTTTAATGCCACCACTAGATGTTTTGGCTGTTCATTTGTTCTTTTAGGAGCATCTCTTTATCTCATCTGATCAAGTTAGCTTTAGTAATGCAGAGTGTTTATCATTAGCAGTTTTAGCTTTTTATTCTGTCATTTATAAGATTATTTACTGTTTTAGCTGTTCTTTTGGATTTCAATGCTATCGGGAAGTACAATAGGAATCTATTACGTTGTTTATTCATTTAGATTTTATTTGTCTTTTAACAAAGTGAAATTTATTCTGTGAAATAAGTTTTAGCTGTTTGTTTGCTTGATAAAATATTTATCTGTTTATTTGAGATTGAAGTAAATGTTTTAACTGTGTTTTGCCTTTGAAGACAACATTAACTGCTTGAACTGTTCATTTGAACTATCAGACATTTAGCTCTTTTAATAATGTTAATATAGTTTTACACTACAGGTCCCCCCAGTGCAGCTAACTGGGTTATCAAAGGCGGGCCATGTCTCTCACTGTCCGTGGTGAGAGGTTCATGTCAAAGAACCATTGCTGACTTTCAGCAAGAGTAGGATGCGAAGCCATCAGCGTGTTTCTGCCACTTGCTAAAGGGTTGTGTCAGGAAGGGCATCCGACATAAAAACCTATGCCAAATCAAACGTGCCAATCAGGGGATTCTCTGTTGCGACCCAGAAAAAGGGAAAAAGCCGAAAGGAAAAGAAGACACTACAGGTGTTCCTGTTAACTCTTCATTTAAATTTTCTTAGCAACATTTTTTACTTTGCATTAATTGAGCTGTTCATTTAATCAAAAAACATTCATGTTTAACCAAATTCCCTTCTAAGTGGAGAAGACAAAATCCAGTGACTGTAATATGATGCTAATACCACATCAAGATCACCTTTTACTCCCAGTTTATTAGCGCTGACACACTTTTGGCATAGATTCCCAGATTTGAATCAGTTCAGATTCACAAAAAATTCGGAATTGAAAAGTTATCTTTTTACCATGAATACACCTGCTTTGTATTGGCTGTTCGTGCGCCTGCAAACTAATAAACAGGAGGGCCACTTTTATGGCTGCTGAGTTTTCTTATGAGATCATATGATTGATCTGGAATGTGTTTAAAATGTGTTTTAACTCACAGACAATCTTACTTAAGTGAAAATAAACTGCTGATTATTTCCTTACACAGAAAAACGATGAGAAAGACAGATGAATGGATAATGTTACGATCAGCATAACAGTTTTCGGGTTAAAGCGGGGTGAAGGGTCAGAACTGCTTATGGTGTTATACAATTAACAGGTGACGTGAACAGCTTCCTATAAATGCATTGAATTTAAAAAGCACTGCTTGTATGGATAATGAAATAATGTTACATGGCGTCAGGACAAAAAATTCGACTAATTACGTGTATGTATCGTTGGAGATTCTGGAACTTTATCAATAAATGTCACAACAGGAAGCTATCAATTGACTGGCATGGCAATCGACCAATGACAGGCAAACACTTTCTCATCACTGATGTCTGTATCTAAAGAGGTTGCTGCTAGAAAAGTGATTGGCTGTTCCTTTTTATGTGCATAAGTGCAAGATGAGGGTCAAGGATGGACACACTGTTGAGTGCATCCGGCACCACCTAGTGTTCAAGCATAAGATGTGATGTTTTTAAAAGTTATCACGAGTTTAATATTGAAATACTGTAATGCTATTTTTTTTTTTTTTAATGAATTTATTTTTTAAATGCGTGAAGTCCTTTTTGTGGCTCACAATAGAACTAAATGAAAACTGAAACAACTATGCACTGCTTGGAGTGACAGGTGGTGTGGTATTCTCTCTCTCTCTCTCTCTCTCTCTCTCTCTCTCTCTCTGCAGGTAGAAGATGCATTATCATACCTGGATCAAGTGAAAATCCGGTTTGCAAATGATCCTGGGATATACAACAAGTTCCTGGACATCATGAAGGAGTTTAAATCTCAGAGGTGATATACAGTGTGTACTTGTGCATCAACATCATGATGTCATATTTGTTCTGTTTTGCAAGTTAAATTATGTATTTTTCTATATACTAAATTATTGTATTGTTCAATAAATAAATAAAAATTTGTGTCCACATTGATTGTCTAAATGATTCATGAATCCTGATTGGTAGACTTGGCTTTGTGCTTTGCAGTATCGATACACCTGGTGTAATAAACCGCGTTTCTCAGCTGTTCACCGGCCACCCAGACCTTGTTCTGGGCTTCAATGCCTTCCTGCCTCCTGGATATAGGATAGAAATCCCAAAAAACGGAATGGCCTTCCTACAGTCGCCTTTCAATCCGCAGGTAAATAACCTCATGTAACCTCATCCTGAACAGAATGTGTGTATCGCACAGTATCATGTTTGACGTCTTGGTCTCATCTCTGCAACAGGTTTCTCCGGGCAAAGCAAAGAGCACAGAGTCAAGTTCTGCTCTCAACGAGACGGTCGCATCACCTCAGAGCACCTCACCATCGTCAGGAGTCCCACCAGAACCTCCAGGCAGACTCACCCTACCCCTACCCAGCCAATTGCAGCCTGCCACATCATCGGCATCCCCGCCTGCTTCGGAAGCAAGTCCCGTCGAGTTCGACAGCGCCATCAGTTACGTGAACAAGATCAAGAGCCGATTTCTGGACCATCCGGAAATCTACCGGTCCTTTCTGGAAATATTGCACACCTATCAGGTAGGCGGAGAGACAGAGAGAGACAGAGAGAGAAGAGATAGGCAGGCAGTGCTTTATAAGACCATAAGATCAGTGTGTGTGTGTGTGTGTGTGTGTGTGTGTGTGTGTGTGTTTACAGAAGGAGCAGCTGGAGCTGAAGGAGAACCGGAACAGGACGAGTACAGGGATGACGGAGGATGAGGTATTTTCTAAAGTGGCAAGTCTGTTTAAAGGACAAGAGGACCTGCTGGCGGAGTTTGGGCAATTCCTCCCTGATGCAAAGAGATCGCTTGTGAGTGCAAAAACTCTTTTACGTGTGTGTGTGTGTGTGTGTGTGTGTGTGTGTGTGTGTGTGTGTGTGTGTGTGTGAGTATAACGCAGTGTTTGCCTGTTTCAGTTTACTAGTGGCTCTTTAACGGGTAAGGAGCAGGTGAAGAAGACAGATGAAGAGGACTTAAACAAGCAGGGCAAGAAAAGGCCACGTCCACTTCTGCTTCCCCACATGACTCCGCTCCTTAAGGTATGACCTCAACCCTGCAGCTTGCTGGAACCAGGAGGAAAAATGTATGGCACTGAGGGAATGAGATGCATCTTCCCTTTCTCCACATTAATAGCTGAAGTGCCCTTGAGCAAGGCATCCAACCTCCAACTGCTGTCTGGGTTCCCCAGTGTGTGGGGCTCACTCTTTACGTGTGTGTGTGTGTGTGTGTGTGTTGCTTGCTTTGGATGGGTTACATGCAGAGACAAAATTTTCCCCTGTGGGATAATTCAGTATCGAAATCAAAGATTCCAATTAGCTGTGTGCGTGCGTGTGTGTGCGTGTGTGTGTAAATTGGACATTACTGATGAGTTATTGAGTGTGCTTCTTTTCGACACCGCAGAAGAAAATGAAGTTCTCCTGTTCAAAAGACCTTTCTTTTGCGTCCGTTGGGAAGCATGGCGTTCTCCGAGAGTTCACTTTCTTTGACAAGGTAAATATGGAGCGTCACTGGGGCCGTGAATTATTTTTCTGTTCTGTTTCACACTCTAATGAGGTCTTGGTGCTTCTAGGTCCGGCGTTTATTTAAGAGTCAAGAGGTGTACGAGAACTTCCTGCGCTGCATTGCCCTATTTAACCAGGAGGTGGTGTCAGGAGCTGAACTCCTTCAGCTCGTCACGCCATTCCTTGGGTAACCATGACAACTGCTTAATGACGTAATAATAATGATAATAATCACAATAATAAATGACAAGATTAAACGTTGAGTGTGTGTGTGTGTGTGTGTGTGTGTGTGTGTGTGTGTGTGTGTGTGTGTAACAGGAAGTTTCCGGAGCTGTACACTCAGTTTAAGTCATTCCTTGGTGAGAAGGAACTATCGCACTCTGTATCTGGCCTATCAGAGCGCTACATGGAAGGGGGTGGGGCCAGGGAGGTGGACTATGCGTCATGTAAGAGACTCGGTTCAAGTTACAGAGCCCTTCCGAAAACATACCAACAACCCAAGTGCAGCGGGAGAACAGCACTGTGTAAAGAGGTACACACGCATGCACTAATTTTTTGCTTTCCCTGCTTATGTCATGAGCATGACGGCTCACCGCAAAATAGCGTTCTTCCTGTATTAAGGTGCTTGCGCTGTGTAAATGTTGCAACGTGGTTTACAGAGAGCTCTACCTGCTCATTACGATATAACACATCCACTTCCAAAGTTGAGTCACTGGAGTACTTCCTCTCACTTTGTGTGTGTGTGTGTGTGTGCGTGTTTGTGTGCGCGCGTGTGCACAGGTGCTGAACGATACCTGGGTGTCCTTTCCTTCGTGGTCGGAGGACTCCACGTTTGTGAGCTCGAAGAAGACACCGTATGAGGAGCAGCTGCACCGCTGTGAGGATGAGAGATTTGAGGTGAGACCCTGCATCCTTGAGTAGATGCAGTTACAAGGCTTCTAATATGAAGAGAGGGACAAAGGGTAAGCAACAACAAAACAAACAAAGCAGGGATTTAAAGGATAAATGGAAGTAAGTGGGGTGAAAATGTGATGGAGTGTTGGAGTTGGTGATGGAGAGACAGTGATGGGAATAGTGGAGTTGGTGATGGAGAGAGGTGTGGTGGAGTTGTTGATGGAAAGAGAGTGCTGGAGGTATAGAAGTGGCGTAATTGGTGATGGAGAGAGAGTGATCGAATAGAAGTGGTGAAGCTGGTGATGGAGGGATGGAAGTGGTGAAGCTGGTGATGGAGGGATGGAAGTGGTGAAGCTGGTGATGGAGGGATGGAAGTGGTGAAGCTGGTGATGGAGGGATGGAAGTGGTGAAGCTGGTGATGGAAGGATGGAAGTGGTGGAGCTGGTGATGGAGGGATGGAAGTGGTGGAGCTGGTGATGGAGGGATGGAAGTGGTGGAGCTGGTGATGGAGGGATGGAAGTGGTGGAGCTGGTGATGGAGTTGGTTACAGAGGGTCATGGTGCGATATAAGGGTTGGAGGAGAAACTGAGTGATGGAAGGATAGAAATGATGGAGTTGGTAATTGAGGGAGAGTTATGGTGGGACAGAGGTGTTGGGGTGAGAGAGTAATTGAGGAAGAGAAGTGATGGAGTTGGTGATGGAGGGATTGAAGTAATGGAGTCAAGAGTATTGACTCCAAAAAAAAAAAAAAAATCACACATGAAGTAAGTGGGAAAGGATAGAGGAAACATGGTAACGGGTGGCTGAGGAGATGGATGGACATGAAACCTGATAATGGACGGAGAGATGAACTCAAATTGTGAAGATGAAGGGAAGAAGTTGGAAATTAAAAGTTTCGTGATTGGACCGAAAGTAAAGAAAGGATACTTTTTAAATAGAAATGAAGTGCTGGAGAAAGAAAAGAAGAAATTAATAGAAGAATTAAATACAAGAAAGGTGTGTGTGTGTGTGTGTGTGTGTGTGCGTGCGTGTGTGTGTGCGTGCGTGTGTGTGTGTGGGTGGGTGTGTGTGTGGGTGGGTGGGTGGTGGATTTCCCCCCTTACTCCTTGTAGTTGGATGTGGTTCTGGAGACCAACCTGGCCACCATCAGGGTTCTGGAGAGTGTGCAGAAGAAGCTGTCACGGCTCTCGCCAGAGGACCAGGACCGCTTCCGATTGGACGATTGTCTGGGCGGGACCTCTGAGGTGATCCAACGGCGTGCTGTGTACCGCATTTACGGAGATAAAGCTCCCGAGATCATCGAGGGACTAAAGAGGAACCCCGCGACTGCAGTGCCTGTTGTACTGAAAAGGTACAAATACCACCTGTCCATCTGAATCTCTCTGGTCTATCTCCCCATGTACACAACTGTTTGTCTGGTCTATCTCCCCATACTTGGTTGTTTGTTCTATCTATCTTATCTATCTATCCATCCAGCCATCCATATATATAATATACTAGTCCTTCTCAAAAAATTAGCATATTGTGATAAAATGCATTATTTTCTGTAATGTACTGATAAAAATTAAACTTTCATATATTTTTGATTCATTGCACACCAACTGAAATGTTTCAGGTCTTTTATTGTTTTAATTCTGATGATTTTGGCATACAGCTCATGAAAACCCAAAATTCCTATCTCAAAAAATTAGCATATGATGTTCAGGTAGTCTAAACGAGCTATTAACCTAATCATCTGAATCAACCAATTAACTCTAAACACCTGCAAAAGATTCCTGAGGCTTTTAAAAACTCCCAGCCTGGTTCATTACTCAAAACCGCAATCATGGGTAAGACTGCCGACCTGACTGCTGTCCAGAAGGCCATCATTGACACCCTCAAGCAAGAGGGTAAGACACAGAAAGAAATCTCTGAGCGAATAGGCTGTTCCCAGAGTGCTCTATCAAGGCACCTCAGTGGGACGTCTGTGGGAAGGAAAAAGTGTGGCAGAAAACGCTGCACAACCAGAAGAGGTGACCGGACCCTGAGGAAGATTGTGGAGAAGGGCCGATTCCAGACCTTGGGGGACCTGTGGAAGCAGTGGACTGAGCTACAGGTGCCGCATTCCCCGGGTCAAGCCACTTTTGAACCAGAAATAGCAGCAGAAGCGGCTGACCTGGGCTACAGAGAAGCAGCACTGGACTGTTGCTCAGTGGTCCAAAGTACTTTTTTGGGATGAAAGCAAATTTTGCATGTCATTTGGAAATTGCGGTGCCAGAGTCTGGAGGAAGACTGGGGACAAGGAAATGCCAAAATGCCTGAAGTCCAGTGTCAAGTACCCACAGTCAGTGATGGTCTGGGGTGCCATGTCAGCTGCTGGTGTTGGTCCACTGTGTTTTATCAAGGGCGGGGTCAATGCAGCTAGCCATCAGGAAATTTTGGAGCACTTCATGCTTCCATCTGCTGAAAAGCTTTATGGAGATGAAGATTTTCATTTTTCAGCACGACCTGGCACCTGCTCACAGTGCCAAAACCACTGCTAAATGGTTTACTGACCATGGTATTACTGGGCTCAATTGGCCTGCCAACTCTCCTGACCTGAAGCCCATAGAGAATCTGTGGAATATTGTGAAGAGAAAGTTGAGAGACACCAGACCCAACACTGTGGATGAGCTTAAGGCCGCTATCGAAGCATCCTGGGCCTCCGTAACACCTCAGCAGTGCCACAGGCTGATTGGCTCCATGTCACGCCGCATTGAAGCAGTCATTTCTGCAAAAGGATTCTTGACCAAGTATTGAGTGCATAACTGAACATAATTATTTGAAGGTTGACTTTTTTTGTACTAAAAACACTTTTTTTTTTTTTTTTTTTTTTTTTTTTTTTTTTTTTTTGGGTCAGATGAAATATGCTAATTTTTTGAGAGAGGAATTTTGGGTTTTCATGAGCTGTATGCCAAAATTATCAATATTAAAACAATAAAAGGCTTGAACTACTTCAGTTGTGTGTAATGAATCTAAAATATATGAAAGTTTAATGTTTATCAGTACATCACACTCCTGCACTTCCTCATTCCACCACCAAGTCTCCTTATCTACTGTCCTTCCAGAGGACACACCAAGTACTCTCCTACCTGTCTCCCTGATCACATTAGCTGTACTTCTCCAGTCATCTGGAAGCACTTCCTGACCATCCAAAGCCTGTTTTAACTCTTCCTTGAAGACAACACGACACTCTTCCTTTTTCAGTTTCCACCACTTTGTCTTCTGCTGTGCCTTTGCCTTCTTCACCTTCCTCACCATCAGCGTCATCCTGCACACCACCATCCTATGCTGTTTGGCATCACTCTCACCCACTACTACTTTGCAGTCATTGACTTCCTACAAATTACATCACCTACACAAGATGTAGTCGACCTGTGTGCTCTTACCTCCGCTTTTATAAGTCACCCTATGCTCCTGTCTCTTCTGGAAGAAAGTATTCACCACAGCCATTTCCATCCTCTTTGCAAAATCAACATCTGTCCTTCTGTGTTCCTGGCCTGGATACCAAACCTGCCCATCACTTCCTCGCCCCCTCTGTTGTTTGCACCAACATGTCCATTGAAGTCTGCACCAATGAGCACTCTTTCACCTCTGGGGGTACTCTGCATCACTTCATCTAACTCACTCCAGAATCTCTCCTTCTCTTCTAGCTCACATCCTGCCTGTGGGGCATAAGCACTAACAACATTGAACATCACGCCTTCAATTTCTAACTTGAGACTCGTCACTCTGTCTGACACTCTTTTCACTTCTAGAACATTCCTGACAAACCCCTCCTTCAAGATGACTCCTCCTCCATTTCTCTTCCCATCCACACCATGATAAAACAGTTTAAACCTGCTCCTAAACTTCTAGCCTTGCTACCTTTCCACCTGTTCTCCTGAACTCACAGTATGTCCACCTTCCTCCTCTGCATCATGTCAGCCAGCTCTCTACCTTTTCCTGTCATCGTTCCAACATTCAAAGTCCCTCCTCTCAGTCCTCGACTCGTGCTTTTCCTCTTCTGTCTCTGCCTACGGACACGCCTCCCGCCTCTCCTTCTTCGACCTCTCTTTCTTCGACCAACAGTAGTACAATTTCCATCAGCACCCTGTTGGTTGACAGCACTGATGGCGGTTGTTGTTAACTCGGGCCTCGACCGATCCGGTATGAAATTACTATTAACGGTTCGCATTGTGTATTTTGGCAAAAGTTTTATGCCGGATGCCCTTCCTGTTGCAGCCCTCTGCATTTATCTGGGCTTGTGACCAGTGTGAGGACGGACACTTGTTTGTGCCCATCCTCACGGCTGCATTTTTGAGTATGTGTGTGTTTATATTTTATTTACATCTTGTGCATTATTTTTGAATGTTTAATTGTTATTATAAGCATTTATAGCATTGAATATGTATTTATTGATGATATATACACATACATGTACGAGTACGGTTGTAAGTGGGGTGGGCATGATCTACTTCGATGTTTGGAATTCGGTGGTCGCGGAGGTATCTCGGTCCCAATTAACCGTGGAAAGTGAGGGATCCCTATATGTGTCTTTGTGTATATGTATGTATGTGTGTGTATGTATGTATGTGTTTCTCTCTTTAAAGTGGCTGTATGTCTGATTTTCATGTAAGGATTTTTGGGTTTGACTTCAAACTTTGCCATGTTATACCACCCTGCAACAGTGACGTGTGTGTGTTCAGGTTGAAAGCGAAGGAGGAGGAGTGGAGAGAAGCTCAGCAGGGCTTTAATAAGATTTGGAGGGAGCAGTATGAAAAAGCGTACCTCAAATCTCTGGACCACCAGGGGGTCAACTTCAAACAAAATGACATGAAGGCCTTGAGGTCGAAAAGCCTGCTTAATGAGATCGAGAGTATCTATGATGAGGTTCTAACACACAGACACTTATGCACGCACCAGTGATTTGTGACACTGTTCATCTAAAGGCAGTGTTTTTCACTGTGTATGTTTGTGTGTAGCGACAGGAGCAGAGCACAGAAGAGGGCGGAGTTGGTCAGCAGAGTCGTGAAGGGGGTGGAGCCTCTAGCGAACCTCACCTGATATTCTCTTATGAGGATAAGCAGATCCTGGAGGATGCTGCAGCCCTCATCATTTATCACGTCAAGCGTCAGCCCACCATCCACAAGGAGGACAAGGACCAGATCAAGCGCATCATCCATCACTTCATCCCCGACCTCTTCTTCTCCCGGCGCGGTGAGCTCAGTGACACAGAAGAGTGGACGGACGAGGAGGGAGAAACCGAGGATGGAGGCGGGCCTGCAGCCAGCACAATGTCGGAGACTGCACACGCAGCACCAATGGCAGATCGAGGAGGAGTGACCACAGCAGGAACAGGAGCAGGGTCTGCAGGCAATCCACAGCAGGTGAATGGCGAGTCGAGGCAGCGCCAGTGTGCATCTCCACGTGGGGTGGAGTATCAGGAGCAGCTGGAGCAGCTGAAGGAGCAGGACGGCATCTACAACCTTTTCTTTGTCAACAACAACTGGTACTTTTTCTTGCGGCTACACCAGACCCTGTGCTCACGGCTGCTGAAGGTATACCGACAGGCCGAGAGACAGCTGTTGGAGCACCGTGCTGAACAGAGCGCAGAGCGAATGCTGGTGGCTGAGGGACGTCGAGACAAGGCCACTGACCTCGCCATGGAGCTACGACTCAAACAGCCCAGTAAGAGACACACACTCAGTGTATACACTCGCTAACTGCTGAAGTATTTCTCATATGACAATCTTAAACCCACTCGTATTGCACTTGTGATTTTAATTCAGGAAAAGTATCTCTGTTCACTGTCTAAATCCCTGATGAACAAGCCTATGGTCACTTTGTAAGGAAAAGCCTCCGTCTGACCACAAGAGTACAATATGCCAAGTGTAGAGGGAGTAGTCTTGGGTGTGTATGTATGTATGTATGTGTGTGTATAAGTAAAAATAAAAGGACAGGACCAAGACTTTCTATTGAAACTTCATTTTTCAGTACACATCTGTTTCGAGGGGTGGTGAAACCATCCTCTCTCTTCAGGTGATTACAGAACTGTAATCACCTGAAGAGAGAGGATGGTTTGACCACCCCTCGAAACAGATCTGTAGTGAAAAATGAAGTTTCAATAGAAAGTCTTTGTCCTGTCCTTTTTTTTTTAAATTGTTATTTGCTCTACCAAAAAGTATTGAGCACTCTCTTATGGAAGGATCTACTCAGAAAAAATTCTCTCTCTCATACATATACTAGTCCTTCTCAAAAAAATTAGCATATTGTGATAAAGTTCATTATTTTCTGTAATGTACTGATAAAAATAAAACTTTCATATATTTTAGATTCGTTGCACGCAAACTGAAATAATTCAGGTCTTTTATTGGTTTAATACTGATGATTTTGGCATCCAGCTCATGAAAACCCAAAATTCCTATCTCAAAAAATTAGCATATGATGTTCAGGTAGTCTAAACGAGCTATTAACCTAATCATCTGAATCAACCAATTAACTCTAAACACCTGCAAAAGATTCCTGAGGCTTTTAAAAACTCCCAGCCTGCTTCATTACTCAAAACCACAATCATGGGTAAGACTGCCGACCTGACTGCTGTCCAGAAGGCCATCATTGACACCCTCAAGCAAGAGGGTAAGACACAGAAAGAAATCTCTGAGCGAATAGGCTGTTCCCAGAGTGCTGTATCGAAGCACCTCAGTGGGACGTCTGTGGGAAGGAAAAAGTGTGGCAGGAAACGGTGCATAACCAGAAGAGGTGACCGAACCCTGAGGAAGATTGTGGAGAAGGGCCGATTTCAGACCTTGGGGGACCTGTGGAAGCAGTGGACTGGGCTACAGGTGCCACATTCCCCAGGTCAAGCCACTTTTGAACCAGAAACAGCGGCAGAAGCGGCTGACCTGGGCTACAGAGAAGCAGCACTGGACTGTTGCTCAGTGATCCAAAGTACTTTTTTGGGATGAAAGCAAATTTTGCATGTCATTCGGAAATCAAGGTGCCAGAGTCTGGAGGAAGACTGGGGAGAAGGAAATGCCAAAATGCCTGAAGTCCAGTGTCACGTACCCACAGTCAGTGATGGTCTGGGGTGCCATGTCAGCTGCTGGTGTTGGTCCACTGTGTTTTATCAAGGGCAGGGTCAATGCAGTTAGCTATCAGGAGATTTTGGAGCACTTCATGCTTCCATCTGCTGAAAAGCTTTATGGAGATGAGATTTTCATTTTTCAGCACGACCTGGCACCTGCTCACGTTGCTAAAACCACTGCTAAATGGTTTACTGACCATGGTATTACTGGGCTCAATTGGCCTGCCAACTCTCCTGACCTGAAGCCCATAGAGAATCTGTGGGATATTGTGAAGAGAAAGTTGAGAGACACCAGACCCAACACTGTGGATGAGCTTAAGGCCGCTATCGAAGCATCTTGGACCTCCGTAACACCTCAGCAGTGCCACAGGCTGATTGTCTCCATACCACGCTGCATTGAAGCAGTCATTTCTGAAAAAGGATTCCCAACCAAGTATTCAGTGCATAACTGAACATAATTATTTGAAGGTTGACTTTTTTGTATTTAAAACACTTTTTTTTTTTTTTGGGTCAGATGAAATATGCTAATTTTTTGAGATAGGAATTTTGCATTTTAATGAGCTGTATGCCAAAATCATCAGTATTAAAACAATAAAAGACCTGAAATATTTCAGTTGGCGTGCAATGAATCTAAAATATATGAAAGTTTGATTTTTATCAATACATTACAGAAAATAATGAACTTCATCACAATATGCTAATTTTTTGAGAAGGACTAGTATATATGCACATATACACACACACACACACATTGGCTCCGTCTGTCTCAGAAGACAATGGATTTGTTCCTATTTGGTAGGTGCTCCACTTCAGTTCGGTGTTGGGCAGCGCTGTCTATGACTGTACAAGCCAATTCTGGAGCGGCAGTCCCTGCTGCAGTTAATGCATAAAAAGGCTGATGGCTGCAGCTGGACGCACGCTACTCCAGCTTTCCTTCTCTCTCTTTTCTCTGACCACTTTTGGGTTCTCTTCCCTTCCGTTATTGTGCTGCCTTTCCTTATGGAATGGCGCCAAGCATCAGCCACTTTAATTTTCCGGGTGTTTGTATCAATGTCTGCTCTCTTCATGTCACATTTGCAGACATCTTTAAAACGCATTGCTAGGCGTCCAGTGGGCCTCGATCCCTCAGTAAGTTCTCCATATAGGACGTCTTTGGGGATGCAACCATCTTGCATTCGGTGGACATGGCCGAGCCACCGAAGGCGTGTTTGCGAGAGGAGTACGTGCATATTTGGTACAGGCATGTGATTTTTCCGTCTATAGACGGAATTCTGTCTTTTTCATTTCCAGGGGCAAAAAAAAAGAAAAAAAAAAAACCCATCTTTTTTTTGTAAAAACGCATTAAATAAATCTCATTTCGTTTTAATCTGAATCCGACTTTTTAACGAGCTCCCTGCATGTAATGGGGACTGTGACTGGCTGACTATGCTGACGTAATGCATTTTGGCTAATAGTCATGCATTTTGGCCAATCAATGCTTCCGTAGTACCCATATGTCTAATTACCTACTTGTCAGCAGAAAGATGACGGTTGTGGAGAGAAAGGACGCTGCGCGAATAAAATAAATTGACAAATTGGTCAAAAATAAGTTCCGCTGGGACTGGATGGCAAAAGAATACAATACTACCATCGGAAAAAAGATTGTGACGACGTTATGCGGCGACTTCATTCGCAAGATTGATCGGCCTGGAAAAGTATTGTGCATGTGGTGTCACGATGAAATAGACTATGGATCGCGTGGATTCAAAGCATTAGAATGGCATGCAAATTGCCAGAAGTGTGTTAAACAACTACATGCAAGAAAAACAGACGCTTCGCTTGATGGGACTTTTGGATGTGAACCGAAAGTAACTGCACTTTACGGAATTCATCCATTGTTTGCGGCCAACAATACCAAGATCGAAAGAAAGAATCCGCCACGACAGTCGATCCCCGTTGCAGATAGAGTAGTTCACAATCAGGTAGGTAGTGTGGAAATAATTTAAAATTTGACTTGTGCATGTTTATTAATTTTAATTAAGAAATGAATCCTGATAATCAGGGGTTGACAAATACTTTTGCCCGACGCTCGTGTCAAGTACCGTGTTTCCCTGAAAATAAGACCTTGTGTGATTTTACAAGATGATTTTAATATAGGCCCTCCCTTAAAATAAGCCCGAGTTGAGAGCGTGATGGCACAGGGTCACGTGACTTATGTTTACATGCCATATTGGACGACATGATCCGGACAGATACGCGCCGTGTACCCACTTGTTTTAGTGGCTGAGTTGCGTGTACTGACTTAATTTGGTCTACTTTATAGTAAATTTCCACGACTGTGTAAATAAAAAGCGGAGATGAAGTGCTAAATACGTAGTTCCAAAGCCGCGCGCTCTATGCACCTGTTGCTGTGCGCCTTGGTCGCTTCGCTGCCATTGTGTACCCACTTATTTTTTGACCACTACAGCACTGATAGTTTTCTTATTAATAAATAACTTCATTATGACAATGTCGATTAAAATCAATTCAGAGTCTTATTATACTTTAAAATTGTTGGTCTTCTTTTTAAATTAAAAAAATATATATGTGTGTGTGTGTATATATATATATATATACTAGTCCTTCTCAAAAAATTAGCACATTGTGATAAAGTTCATTATTTTCTGTAATGTACTGATAAAAATTAAACTTTCATATATTTTAGATTCATTGCACACCAACTGAAATATTTCAGGTCTTTTATTGTTTTAATACTGATGATTTTGGCATACAGATCATGAAAACCCAAAATCCAGAAGGCCATCATCGACACCCTCAAGCAAGAGGGTAAGCGAATAGGCTGTTCCCAGAGTGCTGTATCAAGTCACCTCAGTGGAACGTCTGTGGGAAGGAAAAAGTGTGGCAGAAAACGCTGCACAACCAGAAGAGGTGACCGGACCCTGAGGAAGATTGTGGAGAAGGGCCGATTCCAGACCTTGGGGGACCTGTGGAAGCAGTGGACTGGGCTACAGGTGCTGCATTCCCCAGGTCAAGCCACTTTTGAACCAGAAACAGCGGCAGAAGCGCCTGACCTGGGCTACGGAGAAGCAGCACTGGACTGTTGCTCAGTGGTCCAAAGTACTTTTTTGGGATGAAAGCAAATTTTGCATGTCATTCGGTAATCAAGGGGCCAGAGTTTGGAGGAAGACTGGGAGAAGGAAATGCCAAAATGCCTGAAGTCCAGTGTCAAGTACCCACAGTCAGTGATGGTCTGGGGTGCCATGTCAGCTGCTGGTGTTGGTCCACTGTGTTTTATCAAGGGCAGGGTCAATGCAGCTAGCTATCAGGAGATTTTGGAGCACTTCATGCTTCCATCTGCTGAAAAGCCTTATGGAGATGATTTCATTTTTCAGCACGACCTGGCACCTGCTCACAGTGCCAAAACCACTGCTAAATGGTTTACTGACCATGGTATTACTGTGCTCAATTGGCCTGCCAACTCTCTTGACATGAACCCCATTGAACCCCATAGAGAATCTGTGGGATATTGTGAAGAGAAAGTTGAGAGACACCAGACCCAACACTGTGGATGAGCTTAAGGCCGCTATCGAAGCATCCTGGGCCTCCGTAACACCTCAGCAGTGCCACAGGCTGATTGCCTCCATGCCACCCCACATTGAAGCAGTCATTTCTGCAAAAGGATTCCTGACCAATTATTGAGTGCATAACTGAACATAATTATTTGAAGGTTGACTTTTTTATATTAAAACCACTTTTTTTTAATTGGTCGGCTGAAATATGCAAATTTTTTGAGATAGGGATTTTTGGTTTTCATGAGCTGTATGCCAAAATCATCAGTATTAAAAAAATTAAAAGACCTGAAATGTTTCAGTTAGTGTGCAATGAATCTAAAATATATGAAAGTTTAATTTTTATCAGTACATTACAGAAAATAATGAACTTTATCACAATATGCTAATTTTTTGAGAAGGACTAGTATGTGTATATGTATGTATGTATATATATATATATATATATATATATATATATATACATATATATATATATATAATATATAATATATATATATATATATATATATATAATATAATATAATATATATATATATATTTATGGCTCTCAGAGGATTAGATTTTAGAATGTCTTTTTTTTTTTTTGGCTCTCTTGGTCAAAAAGGTTCCCGACCCCTGGTTTAAAGTATTTGAAATTAAAATTTTAAATAATTTTCATAAGGTTCTCTTTAAAAATATTCCTTCCAGGAGACATCAATTAAGCTCCTTTTTGTAAGTATAACCCCAAAGCTTTTGGGGGGCTTAGCCTCCCTGAACCCCCCAGCAAGGGCACTTTGCCCACACCCCCGCAGGGGGCCTAGGCGGCCTCCTTGACCCCTGCCAATTTTTCTCCTTTTCCATAAAGGGCCATTCTCATCCCTGGATATAGGAAATATTCTTCACTGCTGTTTTGTATAATGTTATTTTTGTATGATAAAATGCTGAAAATCCTGGAGCTTCGGGGGGGGGGGGGGGTTTCCCCTTGTCCCCTTGTCCCCCCCACTATGTCTCCGCCCCAAGATCCCCGGCAATTTTCAGTCTTTTTGGGCTTGGTCAAATCACATGCCTGTTGGTAGGCCGGCCTGTTGAAGAACGTCTACATTAGTAATGTGGTCCTTCCAGGAGATGTGGAGAATCCTGGGCAGGCTATGAAGATAGAAGCTGTTTAGCCAATTCTCCTGGTGTGAGTAGGTTGTTCAGCTCTTGCTGCCGTAGAGCAGGGTACTCAGGACACAGGCTCTGTATACAGCTATCTTGATGGATATGGTGAGCTTGTTGTTTTCCCACACTCTTGGACAGTCTGGCCATTGCAGTGGCAGCCTTTCCCATTCGCTTGTTAAGTTCAGTGTCAAGGGACAGGCTGCTTGAGACTGTTGATCCCAAGTAAGTGAATTCCTCAACCACTTTTAAGGTGTAGTCATCAATACTGCTGCTGGGAACTGCATTGATGTCCTGACCAATGATGTCTGTCTTCCTAAAGCTGATTGTAAGGCCAAACTCTTTGCAGGCCTCTGCCAAACAGGTAACTAACCTCTGGAGGCCATCTTGAGAAAGGGAGACGAGGGCGGCGTCATCCCAGGACTTTGCACACCTTGGTCCTTGCTTTCAAACGTGCCAAGTTGAACAGTTTGCCGTCAAACCTTGAGTACAGCTGTACCCTGTCGCCAGATGACCTGAAAGCATATGACAGAACAAGGGAGAAGAAGATAATGTTGGGGCAAGGACACAGCCCTGCTTCACTCCACTCAGGATAGGAAAGGAAGCGGAGGAGGAGCCATCAAACTGCACTGTTCCTTGCATTCCATCATGGAAGGAAATTATGAGCCTCAACAGTCTAGGTGGACATTCGATAATCTTCAGAGTCTTAGAGTCCACTTCTGCTGACCAAGTCAAAAGCTTTCATCAGGTCAATGAAGGCAATATATAGTAGTTGTCTCTGCTCATGACATTTCTCTTGCAGCTGTCTGAGGGTGAAGATCATGTCAATGGTGGATCTTTTTGCCCTGAAGCCGCACTGAGATTCAGGATACACTCTTTTAGCAAGTGTCTGTAGTCTCTTCAGGACCACTCGAGCAAATATCTTGCCTTTAATGCTGAGTAGGGATATGGCCACTATGTGTGATGTTCGCGTCACGCATGTCTTGTGGACTTGTCCGTCTTTCCATCATTGGCAAAGAAGACTGTGAAGATGCGTAAGCAGTACAGCTTTCACAGCCTGCAAGACTTCTCCAGGAATGTCATCATTACTTGGTGCCTTCCCGCATGCTAGGGAGTCAATGGTCTTCTATAGCTCGTCTTCAGGAGGTGGCAGATCCAGATCTTCCATAATGGGTAGAGCAGGAATGCTGTCTGTGTTTTCAGAGACCACATTTTCTGTGGAGTAGAGATCTTGATAATGCTCAGCCTATCTTTCCATCTGCTTGGAGCAATCAGTAATAGCTTCACCTTTCTTTGATTTCCTGATGGCAGGACCAAAAGCTTTTTTCCCCTCGTACATGCCCTGGATATTTCCACTGTCTGCACAGGTTTGGATGTTCATGCACAGGGTCTGCCAATGTTTATTTGCACATCTTGCTGTCCTCTGAACAGTTTGTCTAGATGCTTGAAGTGTAGAGAGGTTCTTGGGGGGGGGGGTCCTACTTTGGAGGCAATCAATGCCTTTCTTTTTGCCTTTATGACCGGATCCATCACTGGGAGATGTAACTCAAACCAGTCTTGGTTTTTCCTCTCTTTCTTGCCAAGGGTTATCATGGCTGCATCATAGACCACCAATTTTCTTCCATACTTGCAGCTGTTGGATAGGGGGCAGTGGTGGTCTAGTGGTATAGGACGCTGGATCGCTGATCCAAAGGTTGGGGGTTCAAGCACCCACTCTAAACAAGGCTGTCACTGCCCCCCCCCGTGCAGCTAACTGGGTTATCAAAGGCGGGCCATGTCCCTCACTGTCTATGGTGAAAGGCATGTAAAAGAAAGAACCATTGCTGACATTCATAAAGAGTAGGCTGCAAAGTCGTCAGCGTGTTTCTGTCCCTTGCTAAAAGGGTTGTGACAGGAAGGGCATACGACGTAAAAACCTCTGCCAAATCAAAAGTGCGAATCAGATGATTCGCTGTGGCGACTCCCGAGTAAAAGGGAAAAAGCCGAAAGGAAGACAGACAGACAGACTTGCAGCTGTTGGATGGTCAGCAATAAATGCAGCCATGAGGCGGGGGGGGCACTAATCAGTGTCTCTCCCCCTTTATGCCGGTCCCAAGCCCGGAGAAATGTAGAGGGTTGTGTCAGGAAGGGCATCCAACGTAAAACCAATGCCAAACTTTTATGATGCAAATCAGAAGTATTACCCCCATACCGGATTGGTCGAGGCCTGGGTTAACAATGACAGCCATGAATGCTGTCAACCAACAGGGTGCTGATGGAAATTGGACTATTGTTGGTCAAAGACGTCGAAGAAGGAGGGGCGGGAGGCGTGTCCGTAGGCAAAGAGAGAAGAGGAAAGGCATGAGTCTAGGACTGAGAGTAGGGACTTTTGAATATTGGAACAATGCAAGGAAAAGATAGAGAGCTGGCTGACATGATGCAGAGGAAGGTGGACATACTGTGTGTTCAGGAGACCAGGTGGAAAGGTAGCAAAGCTAAAAGCTTAGGAGCAGGATTTAATCTGTTTTATCATGGTGTGGATGGGAAGAGAAATCGAGTAGGAGTGATCTTGAAGGAGGGGTTGGTGAGGAATGTTCTAGAAGTGAAAAGAATGTCAGACAGAGTGATGAGCCTCAAGTTAGCAATTGAACGTGTGATGCTCAATTTTGCGAGTGCTTATGCCCCACAGGCAGGATGTGAGCTAGAAGAGAAGGAGAGATTCTGGAGTGAGTTAGATGAGTGGTCATTGGTGCAGACGTCAATGGACATGTTGGTGCAGGCAACAGAGGGGACGAGGAAGTGATGGGCAGGTTTGGAGTCCAGGACAGGAACACAGAAGGACAGATGTTGATAGATTTTGCAAAAAGGATGGAAATGGCTGTGGTGAATACTTTCTTCCAGAAGAAACAGGAGCATAGGGTGACTTATAAAAGCGGAGGTAGGAGCACACAGGTGGTGGTGAATACTTTTTTCAAGAAGAAATTGACTGATGAATTTTATTGACTGATGACCGAAGTGTGCTGGGAAGATGGAAAGAGTACTTTGAAGAGCTAATGAATGAGGAAAATGAGAGAGAAAACGGAGTAGAAGAGGTGACTGTTGAGGACCAGGAAGTAGCAAAGATTAGTAAGGTGAAGTGAGGAGGGCATTGAAGAGGATGAAGAATGGAAAGGCAGTTGGTCCTGATGACATACCGGTGGAGATATGGAAGTGTCTAGGAGAGGTAGCAGTAGATTTTCTGACAAGAACATTTAACAAGGTCTTGGAAAGTGAGAGGATGCCAGGGGAATGGAGGAGAAGTGTGCTGGTGCCCATTTTTAAGAACAAGGGAGACGTGCAGAGTTGTGGCAACGACAGAGGGATAAAGTTGATGAGCCATATGATGAAGTATTGGGAAAGAATACTGGAAGCTAGACTAAGGGCAGAGGTCAGCATTTGTGAACAACAGTTTGGTTTCATGCCAAGAAAGAGCACCACAGATGCAGTGTTTGCCTTGAGGATGTTAATGGAGAAGTACAGAGAAGGTCAGAGGGAGCTGCATTGTGCCTTTGTGGCTCTGGAGAAAGCATATGACAGGGTGCCGAGAGAAGAACTGTGGTATTGCATGAGGAAGTCTGGAGTGGCAGAGAAGTATGTTAGAGTGGTGCAGGACATGTATGAGAGATGTAAGACAGTGGTGAGGTGTGCTGTCGGTGTGACAGAAGAGTTCAAGGTGGAGGTGGGACTGCATCAAGGGTCAGCTCTCAGCCCCTTCTTGTTTGCTATGGTGATGGACAGGCTGACAGACGAGGTTAGACAAGATTCCCCATGGACTATGATGTTTGCAGATGACCTTGTGATCTGTACTGAGAGCAGAGAACAAGTGCAGGAAAATGTAGAGAGGTGGAGGTATGCCCTGGAAAGGAGAGGAATGAAGGTCAGCCTCAGTAAGACAGAATACATGTGCATGAATGACAAGGACCAAAGAGGAACGATGAGATTACAGGGAGCAGAGATAAGAAAGGTGGAGGATTTTAAGTACTTAGGCTCAACAATCCAGAGCAATGGAGAGTGTGGAAAAGAGGTCAAGAAGTGTGTGCAGGCAGGTTGGAATGGTTGGAGAAAAGTGTCCGGTGTGATGTGTGATCGGAGGGTATCGGCAAGAATGAAAGGAAAAGTGTACAAGACGGTGTTGAGGCCAACGATGTTGTATGGTTTAGAAAAAGTGGCCCTGGGGAAAAGACAGGAGGCAGAGCTGGACGTAGCAGAGATGAAAATGTTGAGGTTCTCTTTGGGAGTAACGAGGATGGATAGGATCAGGAATGAGCACATCAGAGGGACAGCACATGTAAGACGTTTTGGAGACAAAGTCAGACAGGGTTGATTGAGATGGTTTGGACATGTACAGAGGAGGGATAGTGAGTATATTGGTAATAGGATGCCGAGGCTGGAACTACCAGGTAAAAGGCCTAGAGGAAGACCAAAGAGACAATTCATGGATTTGGTGATGGAGGACATAAAGGTCGTTGGTGTGAGAGAAGAAGATGCAAAGGATCGGGCGAGATGGAGGCAGATGATTCGCTGTGGCGACCCCTGAAGGGAAAAGCCGAAAGGAAAAGAAGAATACTTTTTTCAAGAAGAAACAGGAGCATAGGATGACTTTTAAAAGCGGCGGTAGGAGCACACAGGTAGACTACATCTTGTGTAGGCGATGTGCAGTAGGCCCTTGACTATTCGCAGTTTTGCACTCGCGGTTTGAGGACACGCGGTCTGCCCAGCAACCGGCACGTGATTCAAATTCAGCCAATGGCTCTCCTCCTTTCTCCAGATTGGTTGAGCTGATGTCCCGCCCCTTTTTCCTCATTTGCGCACAAGTTGTCAATGAGCCTCTTTTTTTGTGTGTGTTTTAATTACCAGTTAAGCTCTATGATATCACTCAAATGCTATGCGTTTTCTCTGGCTAAGCATAGTAAACACTGGATGTCTCTTCTGAAGAAATAAGACTTTCTCTTGAGAAACGACAGTTTTCTCTGAACTGTTGTATTAAAATCTTTTTCAATTATTATTCCACTACAGTACCTAAGTTCATGTTTATGCATGAGATTTTATGTTCTTTAGCATGTTTAACAAACGATACCAAAAGGATAAAGTTTATTACAGTGCTCCTCATGTCCTTTTACATTGAAGTTGGAGTGACTTCACCAAGATAGCAGTGCCCAGAAGGCGACGTCACGGAGTTCTCAGGGTCAAATTGTTTCTTTGTTCGTTTTATTTGTTGCTTTGTTTGTTCATGTTTTGCACTATGCTTGTCTACGACCGGTCGACTGTACTACAGCTATAACATCGGAGTATGTTCGGGCGTGTATAACTAAGCAGACCTAGCATGCTATTAGCAGACCAAGCATGCTATGGTTCATTTTAATTTGTTTTATTTGTTCGTGTTTTGCACTATGCTCGTCTACGACCGGTCGACTCTACTACAGCTACTGTATACGATCGGAGTATCTTCGGGCGTGTATAACTTAGCAGAGCTAACATGCTATGGTAGGCAGCGAGCCGCATCCCAGCTAACAAAGAAGCCGAGGCGGGAAGGGACCAAACAATGACTCTGGCGCTTGGGATTGCAGGGGATGAAGGCCATGTAGCCGGCTGGTATAATCGCCTTATCAGGTGTACTCTCCTCGAGCCATGTTTCACAGAAACACAGTCCTGTAGATCCCTTTGCATTGCAATCTGAGCATGAAGCTCGTCCATCTTGTTTCACAGGGACTGAACATTTAGCAAAGCAAATGGCCGGAAATGCTAACCAAGCGCCAGAGAATCTGAAAACTCCGACTGGGCTTTAGCATAGCATAGCATCTCAAGATAGAAGTCGTTGCGTGCTTAGTTGCCCGAAGCTGAAGCTTCTCATAGCTGTAGTAGGGTTGACCGATCATAGACGAGCATAGTGCAAAACATGAACAAACAAATTAAAACGAACAAAGAAACAATTTGACTCTGAGAACTCTGCGACGTTGCCCTCTCGGCAGCGCCATCTTGGCGACGTCACTCCAAGTTCAATGTAAAAGGACACGAAGCATAATAAAGTTTATTATTTTGGTATCATTTGTTAAACATGCTACAGAACATAAAATCGCACGCACAAACATTCTCAGAATTAACTTAGGTACTGTACTGGAATAATAATTGAAAAAGACTTTAAAACAAGTGCTTTCCAACAGTATATGCTGTATAGTGTTTATATATTTTATTACTAAATATCACAGTACAAAATTAAAAAGTTTTTCTTAATCATGACTATATTTTACTACATTAATACTGTATTAATGAGTAAGATTGTCTGTAGAATGTGTTTAAGAAGCATATTTTAGCACATGTAATAGCTACATAGTCTTTTACTGCCTGCTGCTCATTCGTGCATGTGACGTCATACATGGGGTTTTCCTTCCACGTATAGAACTCACGGATTATCTCGATTCGCGGGAAGAACCGGAACCGTACCCCCGCGAATGTCAAGGGCCTACTGTTATTTGATTGAAGTCAGTGACTGCAAAGTAGTAGTGGGTGATAGTGTTGCCAAACAGCATAGGGTGGTGGTATGCAGGATTACGCTGATGGTGAGGAAGGTGAAGAAGGCAAAGGCATAGCAGAAGACAAAGTGGTGGAAGTTGTAAAAGGAAGAGTGTCGTGTTGTCTTCAAGGAGGAGTTGAAACAGGTTTTGGGTGGCCAGGAAGTGCTTCCAGATGACTGGACAACCACAGTAAATGTGATCAGGGACACAGGTAGGAGAGTACTTGGTGTGTCCTCTGGAAGGAAAGCAGATAAGGAGACTTGGTGGTTGAATAAGGAAGTGCAGGAGTGTGTACAAAGGAAGAGGTTAGCTAAGAAGAAGTGGGACATTGAGAGGACCGAAGAGAGTAAACAGAAGTACAGGGAGACACAGCGTAAGGCGAAAGTAGCAGTGGCTAAGGCCAAACAGAGGGCGTATGGTGACTTGTATGATAGGTTGGACAGTAAGGAGGGAGAAAATGATTTATACAGGTTGGCACAACAGAGAGATAGAGATGGGAAGGACTTGCAGCAAGTTAGATTGATAAAGGACAGAAAGGGAAATGTATTGACTGATGACAGAAGTGTGCTGGGAAGATGGAAAGAGTACTTTGAAGAACTGATGAATGAGGAAAATGAGAGAAAAAAAGAGTAGAAGACGTGACCATTGAGGACCAGGAAGTAGCAAAGATTAGTAAGGGTGAAGTGAGGAGGACATTGAAGAGGATGAAGAATGGAAAGGCAGTTGGTCCTGATGATATACCTGTGGAGGTATGGAAGTGTCTAGGAGAGGTAGCAGTTGATTTTCTGACAAGAACATTCAACAAGATCCTAGAGAGTGAGCAGATGCCAGAGGAATGGAGGAGAAGTGTGCTGGTGCCCATTTTTAAGAACAAGGGAGATGTGCAGAGTTGTGGCAACTATAGAGGGATAAAGTTTATGAGCCATATGATGAAGTAATGGGAAAGAATAGTGGAAGCTAGACTCAGGGCAGAGGTCAGCATTTGTGAACAACAGTTTGGTTTCATGCCAAGAAAGAGCACCACAGATGCAATGTTTGCTTTGAGGATGTTAATAGAGGAGTACAGAGAAGGTCAGAGGGAACTGCATTGTGCCTTTTTGGATCTGGAAAAAGCATATGACAGGGTGCCAAGAACTGTGGTATTGCATGAGGAAGTCTGGAGTGGCAGAGAAGTATGTTAGAGTGGTGCAGGACATGTATGAGAGATGTAAGACAGTGGTGGGGTGTGCTGTCTGCGTGACCGACGAATTCAAGGTGGAGGTGGGACTGCATCAAGGATCAGCTCTGAGCCCCTTCTTGTTTGTAATTGTGATGGACAGGCTGATAGACAGATCTGTCGTGAGAGCAGAGAACAAGTGGAGGAAAATCTAGGGAGGTGGAGATATGCCCTGGAAAGGAGAGGAATGAAGGTTCGCCTCAGAAAATCAGAATACATGTGTGTGAATGAGAAGGACCCAGGAGGAACGGTGAGATTACAGGGAGTAGAGATAACGAAGGTGGAGGATTTTAAGTACTTAGGCTCAACAATCCAGAGCAATGGAGAGTGTGGAAAAGAGGTGAAGAAGTGTGTGCAGGCAGGTTGGAATGGTTGGAGAAAAGTGTCCGGTGTGATGTGCGATAGCAGAGCATCAGCAAGAATGAAAGGAAAAGTGTACAAGACGGTGGTGAGGCCAGCGATGTTGTATGGCTTAGAAACAGTGGCGCTGAGGAAAAGGCAGGAGGCAGAGCTGGACGTAGCAGACATGAAAATGTTGACGTTCTCTCATGGAGTAACGAGGATGGATAGGATCAGAAATGAGTACATCAGAGGGACAGCCCATGTAAGATGTCTTGGGGACAAAGTCAGAGAGGCTAGATTGAGATGGTCTGGGCATGTACAGAGGAGGGATAGTGAGTATATTGGCAGTAGGATGCCGAGGTTGGACCTACCAGGCAGAAGGCCTAGAGGAAGACCAAAGAAGAGATTTATGGATGTGGTGAAGGAAGACATGAAGGTCGTTGGAGTAAGAGAAGAAGATGCAGAGGACTGGGTGAGATGGAGGCAGACGATTTGCTGTGCCAACCCCTGAAGGGAACAGCTGAAAGGAAAAGAAGGATGGTCAGCAATAGTTTATTCCAGATGGTCTACTAGCTATGCACATGCATCAGGGCTGGAAATTCTGGAAGAATTTATCCAAAGGCATCCTGCCTGTTTGGGGCGGTAGATCTTTTTCGGCTGCAGTCGGACTTTGGCACAGACCATGGAGTGGTCCGTATTATAATCAGTGCTATGGAAGCTGTGTGTATGGAGCACATTAAGTGCTGCCCTTCTGGTCATGACAAAGTCCAAGTGGTGCCAGTGGCCAGATCTTGGGTGTCTCCATGAGACCTTGTGATGCTGCTTGGAGTTACAGAATGTGTGTGTCTTGTGGTAGGAGCATAGCTCTAGCAGACGCTGACCACTCTCGTTCATCTTGCCCAAGCCAAAGAGTCCAAAGTAGGTTGGCCATGTCTCATGGTCGTTCCCTACTCTGGCATTAAAATCACCCAACAGAATGATTTGCTCTGATTTGAGGATGGTGCCAACAATGGTATCAAGCTCGTCGTAGAACTGATCTTTCGTTTCTTGAGGAGAGGTTAAAGTTGGAGCATAACATTGCATGGGAAAGTAAACGTCCTAAGCGTTTAAGAGTCCAAGGGAAAGGATGCGTTCTGAGCCATTTGTGGGCTATTCTATCATGTGAAGTGTCCTCCTGTAGCATGCCATCTCTTGATTGCTGCTATATCCACATGTAATCTTACCCGCTCAGAATCAATGATGGCTTTTTTCCTGCAGTTGTCAATCTCTTCCAGGTCGTCAAAGAGACCCGAACGCATTGTCCACATGTTCCAAGTGGCCAGCCGTGAGACTGGTAGTTTCTTGTTTTTGCTTGCCTGGTGCAAGTTTTACCATCTGCTTGTTGATTAGAATACTCTAATCTCCACGCCCTCAGTCAAGAAGGCAGACGCCAATGGGTTAGCACCTTATTGACTGGGAGCTTCCCAGTTTGAGCTGGCAGTAGCTGACCAGTGGGATGCAATGATCTCTCCCACTGACGGAGGCAACCCGTAGTGCCCGTACATTACGCCAATCATGTTGGACTTAGAACTAGTAACTGCTGCTTCTACAGCAGCTCCAGAGTGCCATTTCTGGGATGCACAAACCTGGGCAAGGAATATGGAAGTCTTGACACGCCCAGGCATCAAGAACCCCCTCTCGGCTTCCCGGTTGTACTCCAAAGGAATGCAGAGCAGTGCATTTGGCAACAGCTTGGCTGCATGAGCTGCCAGAAGGTAACACGGTGTGTTAGTCAACCGTCTTCGGGGCTCCACTTCGGATTTGGATCAGGTTTACTCCTTTAGCCTTCTCTTCTCCCGAAGAAGTTCCACAAGGCAGTGGCGTAGGTTTTACTCCAGAGTTTGCTGTCTTTTAGCTTTTGCCTGAAGAGGCATAACCTGCAAGGCAGCAGGTGGTTTGGAGTCAGTGTCCTTCTCTTAGCCTTTCCAGTGGGTGGTTGTTTGGTGAGTGCCAGGGCATGTCCACATGCCAATGGGGCTGCACACTGCTCCTCCGGGGCCCAAGCTTCTTTGAGATACCGCACAGACTCTTCCTGGGACCGCAAGGTACCCAGACGCCCGTGGTATGCCTTGTGGAGGCGCTGTCGGAATCTTGACCGATGAGGCGCTCAGTCCACCAAGGCAGGGCTTACAGATTGCCTCCCTTTTCACTATCCACCTGGCGAGAGCTTACAGATTGCCTCCCTTTTCACTCTGAATTAAGTGGCAGCTGGAAGCAAGAATGGTGAAGCAACTACACTACACTAGCCCGCAAGGGCTCAGTGCATTAACACAACACCACTGTATGTGTGTGTGTGTGTATATATATATCATGGTTTGCATATTCGCGGATTGCCGAGCAACTGTCTTATCATTCAATTTCAGCCAATGGCTGTCCTCCTTCCTGCTGATTGGTTGAGATGATGTAACGCCCCTTTTTCCTCATTCGCTCACAACTTGTCAGTGAGCCTTTTTTTTAAGTGTGTTTTAATTACCAGTTAAGCTCAATGATGCCACTCAAACGGTGTTCGTCTTCTCTGGCTAAGTGATAGAAAGCGTTGGATGTCTCTTCTGAAGAAATAAGACTTTCTCCTGAAGAAACGACAGTTTCCTCTGAAGTGCCTGAAGAGGAATAATCATCTGAACTGTTGTATTAAAGTCTTTTTCAATTATTAGTCCAGTACAGTACCTAAGTTAATGTTTAGAATGTTTGTGTGTGAGATTTTTATATTCTGTAGTATGTTTAACAAACGATACCAAAAGGATAAACTTCAATAATTATGCTTCATGTCCTTTTACATTGAACGGGACGTCTCCCAGATGGCGCTGCTTAGAGGGTGGAGTTCTCCGAGTCAAATTGTTTCTTTGTTTGTTTTAATATGATTTGTATGTTGTTGTTTGTTTTTTGCACTATGCTCGTCTATGACCGGTCGACCCTACTACAGCTATGAGATCGGATGTTTAGAAATGGAGCACGCTCAACTCCTATACTGAGCTAATATGCTATGGTAGCTCAATGCTAGCTGCACCCCAGCTAACAATTAGCCCAGGCGAGGACATGGCAGGTGGGCTGAAGGACTACTCCAGCGCTTGGTTACCAGTGGAAGGTTTTCCCTTCCAGTCATACCGCTTGGAAATGTTCAGTCTCTGCGAAACAAGATGGATCAAATTTTGAAATATGAAACATATTTCATGTAATAGATACATAGTATTTTATTTCCCGTTGATCATTCGCGCATGTAATATGATACATGGGGTTTTATTTCCGGGTACAGAACTCGCAGATTATTTTCATTCGCGGGAGAGGCCGGAACCAAACCCCCACGAATAACGAGGGCCGACTATATAGGGATCCTTCGCGACTGCATTGCGGTTTTTAAAAAAAATAAATAAACAAAATAAATATTCATCGAATTAAAAAATAAGGAAACTAAGGAAGAATAGGGGGGGAAAAGTGAAGGAAAATGCCACAAAAACAAGGACAATTATTCCACAAAAAACAACCTAAAATCTCCCATTGTTTTGAGGTGTGTGTCATCTGCATGCGCACACACGTATGTATCTGTTGTCTTCTTTGCATGCAACGCCATCTGTATGTGTGTATATTTCATTTTATTTTCATCTTGTTATTTTTTATAGTTTAATTGTTGAATATGTATTTATTGATCTTATATACTAGTCCTTCTCAAAAAATTAGCATATTGTGATAAAGTTTATTATTTTCTGTAATGTACTGATAAAAATTAAACTTTCATATATTTTACATTCATTGCACACCAACTGAAATATTTCAGGTCTTTTATTGTTTTAATACTGCTGATTTTGGCTTACAGCGCATGAAAACCCAAAATTCCTATCTCAAAAAATTAGCATATCATGAAAAGGTACTCTAAACGAGCTATTAACCTAATCATCTTAATCAACCAATTAACTGTAAACACCTGCAAAAGATTCCTGAGGCTTTTAAAAACTCCCAGCCTGGTTCATTACTCAAAACCACAATCATGGGTAAGACTGCCGACCTGACTGCTGTCCAGAAGGCCATCGTTGACACACTCAAGCAAGAGGGTAAGACACAGAAAGAAATCTCTGAGCGAATAGGCTGTTCCCAGAGTGCTGTATCAAGGCACTTCAGTGGGACGTCTGTGGGAAGGAAAAAGTGAAAAAAGGGCCGATTCCTGACCTTGGGGGACCTGTGGAAGCAGTGAACTGAGTTTGGAGTAGAAACATCCAGAGCCACTGTGCACAGGCATGTGCAGGAAATGGGTTACAGGTGCCGCATTCCCCAGGTCAAGCCACTTTTGAACCAGAAACAGCGGCAGAAGCGCCTGACCTGGGCTACAGAGAAGCAGCACTGGAATGTTGCTCAGTGGTCCAAAGTACTTTTTTCAGATGAAAGCAAATTTTGCATGTTATTCGGAAATCAAGGTGCCAGAGTCTGGAGGAAGACTAGGGAGAAGGAAATGCCAAAATGCCTGAAGTCCAGTGTCAAGTACCGACAGTCAGTGATGGTCTGGGGTGCCGTGTCAGCTGCTGGTGTTGGTCCACTGTGTTTTATCAAGGGCAGGGTCAATACAGCGAGCTATCAGGAGATTTTGGAGCACTTCATGCTTCCATCTGCTGAAAAGCTTTATGGAGATGATTTCATTTTTCAGCACGACCTGGCACCTGCTCACAGTGCCAAAACCACTGGTAAATGGTTTACTGACCATGGTATTACTGTGCTCAATTGGCCTGCCAACTCTCCTGAACCCCATAGAGAATCTGGGATATTGTGAAGAGAAAGTTGAGAGACACCAGACCCAACACTGTGGATGAGCTTAAGGCCGCTATCGAAGCATCCTGGGCCTCCATAACACCTCAGCAGTGCCACAGGCCGATTGCCTCCATGCCATGCCGCATTGAAGCAGTCATTTCTGCAAAAGGATTCCCGACCAAGAATTGAGAGCATTAACTGAACATAATTACTTGTAGGTTGACTTTTTTGTATTAAAATCACTTTTTTTTTTTTTTTTTTTTTTTTTTTTTTTTTTATATTGGTCAGATGAAATATGCTAATCTTTTGAGATACGAATTTTGGGTTTTCATGAGCTGTATGTCAAAATCATCAGTATTAAAACAATAAAAGACCTGAAATATTTCCGTTGGTATGCAATGAATCTAAAATATATGAAAGTTTAATTTTTATGAGTACATTACAGAAAATAATGAACTTTATCACAATATGCTAATTTTTTGAGAAGAACTAGTACACACACATGTTGTCAATCATCCCTCAAGAATCTACGTCAGTTGGGGTGATCCTATTTCACGGATTTTGATGGTTGCGTGGGGATCTCGGTCCCAGTTAACCACGGAATAACCTCATAAACCTATAACCAATAACCTGATATCAGTCGGACCCAAAGATGTAGGAGACCAAGTACGATGAAACAATGACTTTTATTGAGCTCAGGGGAAGCACTGGAGTGCGAGAAAAATCGTGTTCACCATAGTGTGAGGGGAAAACACAAAAACCAAAATTACTGGGAGAGTATCAACACAGAAACTGGTCGAGCACGGCGCCCCTCTAGCGCGCTGATGGCTGAGTGAATTCAGGTGCCCTCTCTGGATTTTAGCTGCGGGTAACAGCCACGCCCCTCGCCAGTGCATGCAGTGTATGGGGAGAGAGAGAGAGTTAAATGCTGCCAACTCGCACGGACCATAACAGTAACAAAGCGCAATAAGGCAGTTGTGAAAAGAATGTGAGTTTGGACACTAACATGATACGTACTAAAGCAAAGGCTCTGGAGGCGCTGACAAGCCCCAACCAAGCACCAGTTACTCTCCTCCTCGACGTGGCCATGGATTTGTTATTTATATGGTTTGTTATGCAGTCGGCCCCCGACTTACGAAATTAATCCGTTCCACAGGCATATGATTCTTTCACAAAATATCAGAATTCCGATTTTTTTCATTGGCCCAGTTTAAAAAAAAAAAAAAATGAGCCGAATATGTCAAAATAACCTTTTCCGCTTTTATTCCGTTCCGAGTTTTGCATAAAATGTCCTCTCTTGAGACCTTACTTATGACCATACTTAAAGGGTACCTATAGTGAAAGCGCTCATATACCTTATTTGATGTATTGTGTATAGCTAGTGACAATACACCTATAAGGCGTTTATTATATTCTCTCACAAACCAGCTTTAAGCGATTTAAGGGCTTCACTAAAGTCAAGCTTCAGAGCACAGGAGTTTTGCAATGGCGCATTTCCTGTGACGTCATATCGTTGACAAAACCTCGACCGGAACTGCGAGAGTGCAATGTAAACCTACCGGACATATACAACACAACCTCACGGAAACATGGAAAAAACAGACATTATAGTAGTTTTTTTAACCATGGACGACGACAGTTTCGTAGAAGGAGCAGAAAGTTATTTATATGAACCACTGAAGAAAGACGATCCACATTTAGTGAAATCGGACCAGGAAAGTGACGACTCGGAGGACGATATTGGAGAGTCGGCAGAAGCTCTTGCACGGGAAAATCGTAGCAAACAACCAGCAAATATTTGTTGCTCTTGTGGAAAATGCGTGCGTCAAAAAAACGGTCAGGAGTGCCCATAAGCCAGAGTTGGAAATGGCTTTCATTAGTGCCATGCTATCCTGTCATGTTGTGGGGCCGGTGGCATAGTGGTTAGGGTGCTGCGCTCATGATCGGGAGGTTGTGAGTTCGAATCCCACTGAGACCCTCATTGTGCTAAGACCCCTGGGCACGGTCTCAACCACAAGTGTGCCTCTGTTCACCCAGCAGTATAAATGGGCACCAGTAAAAATATACTGGGAAGGTAACCTGCGATGGACTAGCGTCCCATCCAGGGGGAGTTGAACTCCTGGTTGCTTCACGCTATGCAAACCGGGGATAAGCACCGGCCTGATGAGCCACGAGGCTCGGGTGTAAAAACCCAACAGACCTTACCTATCCTGTCATGTTAGGGGTCCAGCACCAGAAGGTGAATTGTCAAACAGGTCAGTGTATTTAAATATTATTTGGTTCCGATTATTCATTTTTATCAACAATTTCCACTGTATATTATTTTTGCAAACAAAGGGTTGCGGGCGGTATATATAAAGTATATAAATACTTTAAGCACTGTACTCACCTCTGACAGTAGCTCTTCTCCGCGGTACAGGACGTTTACAAACACTATACAGTAAGATCACAAAAAATCCCGGGGGAATGTGCGAGGCAACAGCATCACGCGTCTAAGCCAATTAGGTTGTGAGATTGAGTTGAGTGTGTGGTTCCTGCCTGAACTGGGGAGGAGGGGCACTAAGTCTGTCGTTTGGAAACAATGGACGCAGCCTGCCTTGGGTCCCTGCCTTCCGCTTGCTTACATGTGAGTTTCAGCACGAATTTTGAATTTTTTATGATTTTTTTTTTATTATTAAAATGCCGCGATGTACCAAGACCGCGATGCTCAAATCGCGAAGTGGCAAGGGATGACTGCCTGTACTTCACTCTGTGCACGGGACTCATTGGGTGTTTCAGATAAACAGCGTTTCACCAAATATCGATATAATATACATACATACACACACTTCTTAAAACTCGATTCCTCATTTGAATTTTTTCTGCACGCTCGCTGAACCTTCGTGAGCAAGGAATGTCATACATAAGAAAAGGAAATGTGGACTTATACATAATCTACCGACATCACGCGATGTTTAAAAGTTAATAATAAGGTATAGTGGATATTTTTTGAATGCTGTCAATTTTGAGTACAGGTACCCTTTAAGACCATGATGTTATGACTGCTCTTGAAATGTTACTGCTGATTGGCTGATGTTGAAACATGTTAAAACCTGTACGTAGACATACACACCACTTCCAATCTGTTGAGCTATCGAAAGGATGTCGATGATTGAGAGAAAAGATTCTGTTCGAATCGAAGAAATGGATAAAGGCGTGAAAAACAAGTTTAGGTGGGAATGGATGGAAAAAGAAACCGTAGCATTCGTAGGTAAAAAGAAGGTGACGAATTTGTTCGGTGACTTCTTCCGCAAAATCGATCGACCTGGGAAGGTGTTGTGTACGTGGTATAACGACACTATCAACTACGGTGCAAGGGGTTTTAAGGCGTTTGACAGCCACGGGAAAAGCAAGAAACATGTCAAAAAACTGGAATAAGGAAGACAAATTATTCAATTGCCGGAACATTCCAGAACCCTACGGACTTGACCCTTTGTTTGCTGTTCGACCAGAAACTTCTGTGCAAATAAAAGACCCAGTGAAACAACCAGTACCTGTCGCCGATCGAGTAGTTAATTTTGAGGTATGTTTGAGAATTTTCTTGTCTAGTTTCCGATTATATTTTTCAAATTATTGTGAATGCATGCATGTTTTAGGTGTAGGACGTTCACGTGTTTACTCTGTGAACTGAATCAAATGAGCCGACTCTATGGTCACTGAATCATTTTTCTGCTGTTTAGAATAAATAAATTATTGCCACATTAACTCACCAGTTTTTCATAATTAACTTATGTAAATAGGCATTGTTATTCAGTGTTTCTAAACAGCAACGGGAGTGTGTGCTTGTGTAATTAGCCCATTAATATTGGAATTGTAAAACTATGACTCTGAGACTCGACCGAAGCACCTCAGCATCCAGAAGGACAACAAACTTTCTAAGGCAGCCTCCAGAAGGACAGTTAAGGCTGCACAAAAGGAAACAAGAAAGTGCTATGTTAAAGCATATTTCCAGACTGTGTCATCCGTCCTAGCAAATGGGAGGCCAGCGGGGTGGGATGTTGGGAGATAGCCAATGGGAGGCCAGCGGAGCGGGATGTTGGAAGATGGTCAATAGGAGAGCAGCTCTTGCATTGTTTGAATGGTGTGTTTGGTGGTTTTCCTAAGGAGAACTTGTTTCGTACACAGAGACAAAAAATTTTGGAACATGTTTTTCGTCACGTGGATTTTTTGTTTGCTGGGACGATATGATAGTAAGATGAGGTACCACTCTGTGTGTGTGTGTGTGTGTGTGTGTGTGTGTGTGTGTGTGTATATATATATATATATATGTATGTATATGTATGTGTGTGTGTGTGTGTGTGCATGGGCGGTCCCAAGCCCAGATAAATGCAGAGGGTTGCAACAGGACGGGCATTCGGCGTAAAAATTTCCCAGAACACAAAATACAAACCATAAAGACAAATTTCATACCGGATCGGTCGAGGCTCGGGTTAACAACGACCGCCATCAGTGCTGTTAAGCAACAGGGTGCTGGTGGAAATTGGACTGCTGTTGGTTGAAGAAGGAGAGGTCGAAGAAGGAGAGGCGGGAGGCGTATCCGTCAGCAGAGAGAGAAGAGGAAAAGCATGAGTTTAGGACTGAGAGTAGGGACTTTGAATGTTGGAACTATGACAGGAAAAGGTAGAGAGCTGGCTGACATGATGCAGAGGAGGAAGGTGGACATACTGTGTGTTCAGGAGACCAGGTGGAAAGGGAGCAAGGCTAGAAGCTTAGGAACGAGGTTTAAGCTGTTTTTTCATGCTGTGGCTGGGAAGAGAAATGGAGTAGGAGTCATCTTGAAGGAGGGGTGGGTGAGGAATGTTCTAGAAGTGAAAAGATGTCAGACAGAGTGATGAGTCTCAAGTTAGAAATTGAAGGTGTCATGTTCAATATTGTTAGTGCTTATGCCCCACAGGCAGGATGTGATCTCGAAGAAAAGGAGAGATTCTGGAGTTAGTTAGATGAAGTGATGCAGAGTACCCCCAGAGGTGAAAGAGTTGTCATTGGCGCACACTTCAATGGACATGGTGCAGGCAACAGAGGGGACGAGGAAGTGACAGGCAGGTTTGGTATCCAGGACAGGAACACAGGAGGACAGATGTTGATCGATTTTGCAAAAAGGATGAAAATGGCTGTGGTGAATAATTTCTTCCAGAAGAGAGAGGAGCATAGGGTGACTTATAAAAGCAAAGGTAGGAGCACACAGGTAGACTACATCTACCTACATCTAATTTGAAGGAAGTCTGTGACTGCAAAGTAGTAGTGTGTGAGTAACAAAGTAGTAGTGTGTTACCAAACAGCATAGGATGGTGGTGTGCAGGATGATGCTGATGGTGAGAAAGGTGAAGAAGGCAAAGGCAGAGCAGAAGACAAAGTGGTGGAAGCTGAAAAAGGAAGAGTATTGTGTTGTCTTCAAGGAGGAGTTTAAACAGGTTTTGGGTGGTCAGGAAGTGCTTCCAGATGACTGGACAACCACAGCTAATGTGGTCAGGGAGACCGGTAGTAGAGTACTTGGCATGTCCTCTGGAAGGACAGTCGACAAGGAGACGTGGTGGTGGAATGAGGAAGTGCAGGAGTATGTACAAAAGAAGAGGTGAGCTAAGAAGAAATGGGACATACAGAGGACCGAAGAGAGTAAACAGGAGTACAGGGAGACGAAGGTAGCGGTGTCAAAGGCCAAACAGAGGGCATGTGGTGACTTGTATGCTCGGTTGGATAGTAAGGAAGGAGAAAATGATTTATACAGTTTGACACAGCAGAGAAATAGATATGGGAAGGACGTGCAGCAAGTCAGAGTGATAAAGGACAGAGTGGGAAACGTGTTGACTGATGACACAAGTGTGCTGGGAAGATGGAAAGAATACTTTGAAGAGCTGATGAATGAGGAAAATGAAAGAGAAAAAAAGAGTAGAAGAGGTGACTGTTGAGGACCAGGAAGTAGCAAAGATTAGTAAGGGTGAAGTGAGGAGGGCATTGAAGAGGATGAACAGTGGAAAGGCAATTGGTCCTGATTACATACCAGTGGAGGTATGGAATTGTCTAGAAGAGGTAGCAGTAGATTTTCTGACAAGAACATTCAACAAGGTCTCAGAGAGTGAGGGGGATGCCGGAGGAATGGAGAAGTGTGCATGTGCCCATTTTTACGACCAAGGGTGATGTGCAGAGTTGTGGCAACTACAGAGGGATAAAGTTGATGAGCCATACGATCAAGTTATGGGAAAGAATAGTGGACGCTAGACTAAGGGCAGAGGTCAGCATTTGTGAACAACAGTTTGGTTTCATGCCAAGAAAGCGCACCACATATGCAGTGTTTGCTTTGAGGATGTTAATAGAGAAGTACAGAGAAGGTCAGTGGGAGCTGCATTGTGCCTTTGTGGATCTGGAGAAAGCATATCATTGGGTATCAAGAGAGGAACTGTGGTATTGCATGAGGAAGTCTGGAGTGGCAGAGAAGAAGGTTAGAGTGGTGCAGGACATGTATGAGAGATTTAAGACAGTGGTGAGGTGTACTGTCGGTGTGACAGAAGAGTTCAAGGTGGAGGTGGGACTGCACCAGGGGTCAGCTCTCATCCTTTTCTTGTTTGCTATGGTGATGGACAGGCTGACAGACGCGGTTAGACAAGAATTTTCCACGGACTCTGATGTTTGCAGATGACATTGTGATCTGTCGTGAGAGCAGAGAACAAGTGGAGGAAAATCTAGAGAGGTGGAGGTATGCCCTAGAAAGGAGGGGAATGAAGGTTAGCCTCAGTAAGACAGAATACATGTGTGTGAACAACAAGGACCCAAGAGGAACGGTGAGGTTGCAGGCGGCAGAGATAAAGAAGGTGGAGGATTCTAAGTACTTAGGCTCAACAATCCAGAACAATGGGGAGTGTGGAAAAGAGATGAAGAAGCACGTGCAGGCAGGTTGGAATGGTTGGAGAAAAGTGTCCGGTGTGATGTGTGGTAGGAAGATATCGGCAAGAATGAAAGGAAAAGTGTACAAGACGGTGATGAGGCCAGCGATGTTGTATGGTTTAGAAACAGTGGCCCTGGGGAAAAGACAGGAGGCAGAGCTGGAGGTAGCAGAGATGAAAATGTTGAGGTTCTCTTTGGGAGTAACGAGGATGGATTGGATCAAGAATGAGTACATCAGAGCGACAGCACATGCTAGATGTTTTGGAGACAAAGTCAGAGAGGCTAGATTGAGATGGTTTGGACATGTACAGAGGAGGGATAGTGAGTATATTGGTCGTAGGATGCTGAGGTTGGAACTACCAGGCAGAAGGCCCAGAGGAAGACCAAAGAGAAGATTTATGGATGTGGTGAAGGCGGACATGAAGGTAGTTGGAGTATGAGTAGAAGATGCAGAAGATTGGGTGAGATGAAGGCAGATGATTCGCTGTGGTGATCCCTGAAGGGAACAGCCGAAAGGAAAAGAAGAATATATATATATAGAGAGCGAGAGAGAGAGAGGATTTTCTGAGTAGATCCTTCCGTAGGAGAGTGCTCAATACTTTTTGGTAGAGCAAATAACAATAAAAATAATAAAAGGACAGGACAAAGACTTTCTATTGAAACTCCATTTATCACTACGGATCTGTTTCGAGGGGTGGTGAAACCATCCTCTCTCTTCAGGTGATTATAGAAGAATGATTACAAAGTGCTGGGGGCGGTACTATGTCGATAAACATGGCGTCCTCTAGATGGGGTGGTGTTCATTATGTATTTGGGGTGGGTTCTCTTAAATATTGGTATCGATACATGCATATATGTGCATACATTTTTACATGCCCGTGAACTCATATATGTACACACACACACACACACACACACACACATATATATATATATATATATATATAAGGTATACACACATGCACACTTACATACATGCGCATATATATATATACACACACACGTGCACATACATATCCATATATTATATACATATATCTAAATACATACACACACACATATCTACATACATATGTTCACGTGCACTCACGTGTGTGTGTGTGTGTGTCTGTGTGTATATATATATATATATATATATATATATATATATATATATATATATATATATATATATATATATATAGAGAGAGAGAGAGAGAGAGAGAGGATTTTCTGAGTAGATCCTTCCGTAGTAGAGTGCTCAATACTTTTTGGTAGAGCAAATAAACAAAAATAAAAGGACAGGACAAAGACTTTCTATTGAAACTCCATTTATCACTACAGATCTGTTTCGAGGGGTGGTGAAACCATCCTCTCTCTTCAGGTGATTATAGAAGAATGATTACAGGAGGATTATGGAGTTTCAATAGAAAGTCTTTGTCCTGTCCTTTTATTTTTGTGTATATATATATATATATATATATATAAAATGTTTAGTTACAGATTGATACAATCAAATACTTAGTGTACTTAAGGGGGTGTGTTGTATAATAATGATTTTTTTCCTGTGTCGGCATGAAGTTACGAGTTCGTTTCTTTTATTTAATGAAGACAGTTCGGGTCTGTATATAATGAGGAACTTCTCCCTGAGGCATAAATTGCATCTTTTGTTTGAGCTATTTTATGTCGGGTGTGATGATAAAATTCTCCATGAGATCTGGTGATCAATGATCTATAATCACCTGAAGAGAGAGGATGGTTTCACCACCCCTCGAAACAGATCTGTAGTGATAAATGGAGTTTCAATAGAAAGTGTTTGACCTGTCCTTTTATTATTTTTATTATATATATATATATATATATATATATATATATATATATATATATATATGTATATATATAAAAAAGTATCCCTAACTTACGAACATCCAGTCTGAGGTCAAAAGTGAAATGAAATTGAAGAACAAGTAGTCATAGAAATGGAATAAAATCTATAGAAAGATATATCACAAATATAAGTATGAAATATAATTAAACATTATCCCGAGGTACAGTAGGCCCTCGACATTCGCAGGCGTTCGGTTCTGAGCCCTCCCGCGAATCGAGATAATTCGCGATAATCACGTCACATGCGCAAATGAGCAGCCGGAAGTAAAATACTAGGTCTCTATTACATGCGCTAAAATGTGCTTTTTAAACACATCCTATAGACAGTTTTACTCATCAATTCAGTATTAATGTAGTACTGATTAAGAAAAACTTAATTTTTTTACTGTGATATTGATTGATAATAAAATATAAACATTATGCAGCATACATAAAAACACACATTTACATGTGTTCTCTGAAAAACATACAGCAGTGTAGTTTTCAAAAATGCCCACTAGAGGAACATACTGTATTGCATTAGGCATGCGATGACTGAATTCAGGTATTAACTGCATTAAGTCCAAGCAGCTCAGCCACGCCCCTCAGCCGGATCGAGTTTTAGAGTGAGAAAGTTAGAGGCATTGCAAACCAAAGGGTGATGTGAGTTAATCCTCTGGTGCAGAGGTGAGCTTGCTTTTGTTTACTGGGAGGACATGAGAATAGTGAATTCAGGTGTGTGCTATTGAGCATGAGCAGCTCAGCCACGCCTCAGCACAGTTCCAGGCACAGCACCAAAATTAAAGTCCCCCAAAACATAGACCATAACAAAAAGGACATAAAAGAAACAAGAAATGTCATAAATTGGATAAACAAAACAAAATTAGAAACATGCTACACCACAGTAAATAAAATATAACCCTCAAATATTTTAAACATTACCTTAGGTCATGTACTGGAATAATAATTGAAAAAGACTTTAATAGTGGAGTGTTTTACAACAGTTCAGACGATTATTCCTCTTCAGGCCAATGACACTTCAAAGGAAACCGTCGTTTCTTCCGGAGAAAGTCTTATTTCTTCAGAAGAGACATCCAACGTCATTACCATTTTCTGGTGCTTAGCAGTAGTGACATCATAGAACTTAACTGGTAATTAAAACATACTAAACAAAAGGCTCATTGCCAACTTGTGCACGAATGAGGAAAAAGGGGTGTTGCATCATCTCAATTTGAATTTGAATCACGTGCCAGCTTGGCTGAATTTGAATCACGTGCCAGCTGCTCGGCAGTCAGCGAATACTCAAACCGTGAGTGCAAAACCGCGAATAGTCAAGGGCCTACTGTACACTTAATACTAGGCTCCGGCAGAGGGGGGTGTGGCTGAACTCCTGCCAAAAATTTCAAAGAAGAAACAAATTGACTCCAGTATTAGAATGAACTGGATAAAAGTGAACCTCTAAATATGATCAGATCTGCTGTGCTGTTCTTGAGAGGAACCAGGAGTTTAAACACATAAGCTGATCAGTTCAATTGTCCAGTTGTCCTGTCGTGAGTGTGTGAGAGAGAGAGAGAGAGAGAGAGAGAGAGAGAGTATGCTTTTAATTAGTCTGAACTCAAGAGCATCATTACACTGTACAGTCAGTTATGTAATAACTCGGGGAGAGAGAGAGAGAGACAGAGAGAGAGAGAGAGCGAAATAGATTGTATACAGTACAAACTCATATGTTACTTATGCACGGTTTAAACACGTGTTCCCCTCTAAAGAATGCCCTCTAACGACTTACGAACAAATTCATCTAACGAATGGCTGTCTGGAACCTAACTCGTTCACAAACCGGGGTGTGTGTGTGTATAATATATATATATATATATATATATATATATATATATATATATATATATATATATATATATATGTGTGTGTGTGTGTGTGTGTGTGTGTGTGTATATATATATATATATATATATATATATATATAAATGTATGTGTGTGTGTGTGTGTATGTATATATATATATATATATATATATATATATATATATATATATAAAATGTGTGTGTGTGTACACAGGTGAAGTGGAGCTTGAGGAGTATTACCCTGCGTTTTTAGACATGGTGCGCAGTCTGCTTGATGGAAATCTAGAGTCAACGCAGTATGAAGACACGCTCCGTGAAATGTTTACTATCCACGCCTACATCGGCTTCACTGTCGACAAACTCATCCAGAACATAGTCAGACAGGTGGGAGAAAAAGATGTGATGTAATCGGAAATGAGCAGTAAAATGGGCATGGCCGATGATTATAAATATAGAACTATTCACAATCACGCTTCTGAACTAACCTGTGTGTGTGTGTGTGTAGTTGCAGCACCTGGTGAGTGATGAGGTGTGTGTTCAGGTAGCTGATCTGTATGTGTGTGAGCGGAGACGGGGAGCTGCAGGAGGGAATCTCTCATCTCAGTGTGTTAGAGCCGCCTGGGAGACCAGCTATCAATGGAAGGCTGAGAGAGTGATGGCTGAGGAGAACTGCTTCAAGGTGCAATCATGCGCGCGCACACACACACACTCGAGTGAATCTCATTTCAGCATTTTAACAGCTTGTATAGAATGAGAGAGATAAAAGGTAAAAAAGGGGGGAAGATGATGGAGATAGCGAAAACAGGTCAAGTGAAATAAAAAGAAGGGAAATGGATACCTGTGGATGAAAGAGCGAGATCAAGCAAAGCTACTGATTGGTCAGTTGCTGTATGACATCAGGTGACCTTTTTTTTTCTTTCCTTTTTCTTATTTTTATTTTTTTGGAGGTTGATAAAGTACAAAAATAACAGGAACACACTCTCATGCACATGGGTAATAACTCGGTGAGTTACTAATCAAGGCATAGATAATAAAGTTGGCGGGATCTGTGTTGCAGGTGATGTTTATTCAGAATAAAGGTGAGGTGACGATGACCATCGAGCTGCTGGACACTGAAGAGGCTCAAGCTGATGATCCGCTCGAAGTGCAGGTATCACAGGCGTGCATGTGTGTGTGTGTGTGTGTGTGTGTGTGTCTGTGTCTGTGTCTGTGTCTGTGTCTTCGCGCGCGTAGGTATTTTAGCTCTTTGAGAGGGTTATTGTCTTGCAATTAACTTTTCATTCCATGTGTTTTTGGCTCGTCCAGTCAGTTGGTGTCCGATCACAATATTCAAAATAGACAACAGGGGTCCAGACACTCCCGCTGAAAGGAATATTTGACAGGGCTGCCCAAGTTGTACGAATTTATCCATATTCATACGAAAAATATGTAATATGGCAATATGATTCATTCAGACATTAAAGGGGAAATGAAACGCCGACTAAACAAGGTGGCGGTAGCTTAAGTATAGTTTATTGAAGCTATTGTGGCTTAAATTTTATATCATAAATAAAGCATTGCACACAGCGGTTTTGTTTTATGTGCTTGTCGTTCAAGTATCGGCCCGAAAGCCGCCATTGCTAGGTGCCGGCCTACATAAAGTTACCGTGACGTCACTGGATTGGTACAAAGTACCACATGAAATATAGTGCATGCGTATCACAGCATATTATATGATATAAACAACATAGAATCTCACACAAACAACATGCACAGTTTTTCAGCAGAAGACGATTATTTTTCGGAAGATGAAGGCGATATGGGGGAGAGGAAATGCCTGCTAATCCACAGGCATATGCTTTCGAGTCTATCCAACGGAATATCGCCAACGTTAGTCCAAGAACCCCGACTGAATCTGACGCCGAGAGCGATAATAGGGATATTGACAATGATCACGATATTGACAGTGATCATGGACATGCTGGTGAACATGACCAGATCAGCAATTTCATGTGCACTTGTGACAATTGCACACCGTTACCACAAAGGCCTCGCTGTCAGGACGCCGCGCTTGACCATCTCTTGTGAGCTGAGGGGGAGCTGACCTGCATAACAAACCACAGACTGTTTCCAATGCTGTGCTTTGAAAGGATATTTTAGAGGTGGCCATGGTCGCCATGAGAGATGTCCATGCTGAAACCCTTGAACGCCCCATAAAGAGTGGGTAGGTTTACAGATCAAGTCAGAATTGTAATGTCATTATCTATAGTTGTCATGTTATCTATGGTTGTCATGTTGTTGTCTATGGTTGGGTGAAAAGTTAACTGGCTTTTTACAGTTAGGCCTACACACAGTATAATCCACTTTGGAATATGGCCCAGGCAAGCATTTCTCCTGCTGGGTTGGATTCGTTTTCTTTTTTAAAATTATTTTTAGATCGATTTAGGTCATAATGCCAACTAGTTTATAAAATACAGTCGGCCCTCTACTTACGAAAACCTCAGAAATTTTTGTCCTCTTTTTACGAAAACAACCTCTTTTTAAGACAAGCGCCAAACGTGCCATTCAAAAATTCAAACGTGGCATTCAAAATTCAAACAATGCGTGAGTTGCTCTCTTACTGCCCAAAGCCCTCTACAATCGGGACGATATTGAAGCAGAAGGAGACCTTAAAGCGGAAATACAGTGATGGAGGCAATTATTTCGGCCCTATATTGAAGCAGAAGGAGCATGAAAACAGAGTGCTCTGTGGGACAAGACCTCCGATCTCGCAAGGAAGCAAGTTAATATTGAATCAGGACCTCTGATCTTTCAAACAGGTACTGTAGTTCTGCTTTAAATACAACATCTCGCCCATTTAAACATTTAAATAGAAGTGGCCCATCGGCTGTGCGTTGCGTGCGTTTAATCTTCTCTTTCAAGAGAGCACATTGCAGCTTATTTTTCATTTTTTAAGTTGTTTAATTCAGTACAGACACTCTGCGACTTGACGTTCATTCGTTTTACGTTTTTTCGATTTTACTTTTTTTTTTTTTTTTTTTTTTTTTTTTTTTCAAAAAAAGTCAAATTTTGAGTTTAGACGTACCTACGTAGTACGCTGATGTAAAGACACAATGATGGAATGACGCTGTGTCCATTGTTTACAAACGACAGACTGAATGTGCCCCTCCTTCTTCTGAGTTCATTTATACAGTAGGCCCTCGACATTTGTGGGGGCTCGGTTCCGGGCCCTCCAGCGAATCAAGATAATCCACGAGGTCTGTACCCGGATGTAAAACCCCATATATCATGTCACATGAGTGATTGAGCAGCCGGAAGTAAAATACTATGTATCTATTACATGCGCTAAAATATGCTTCTTAAACACATTCTATAGACAGTCTTACTCATTAATACAGTATTAATGTAGTAAAATGTAGTAATGATTAAGAAAAACTTTTCAATTTTTACTCTTATTTTTATTGATGAGAAAATATAAACATCATACAGCATATACTGTTGTAAAGCGCTTGTATTAAAGTCTTTTTCAATTATTATTACAGTACCAAAATTAATTATTAGAAAGTTTGTGCGTGAGCTAATATGCTATGGTTGCCTAATGCTAGCCGCACCTCAGATAACAATTAGCCCAGGCGGGAAGGGGCAGAACGACGATTCCGGCGCTTGGGATCGCACGGGATGAAGGCTGTGTAGTTGGCTGATGCAGTCGCCTCTGCGCTGCAATCTGAGCATGAAGCTCATCCACCTTCGTTCGGAAGCAACCTCTCTACAATTGGAACGATATTGAACCAGAAGGAGGCGTAAATACAGTGATGGAGACGATTATTTCAGCACGATACTAAAACAGAATGCTCCATGGGGGATCTCACAAGGAAGCAAGTTAATATTGAATGAGGATCTCTGATCTTTCAAACAGGTACTGTAATTCCGCTTTAAATAAAACATCCCGTCCATTTAAACATTTAAATAGAATTGTTCCGTCAGCTGCGCGGTGTGTGCGCGCGTGCGTGTGTGTGCGCGCGTGCGTGTGTGTGTGCGCGCGTGCGTGTGTGTGCGCGTGTGCGTGCGCGAGAGAGAGAGAGAGACTGCCTACAGAGTCAGTCAGAGATGAAAGGAGGCTTAACTCTTTCGTTTTTAGTTTAGTTTTTTAAGTTGTTTAATTCAGTAAATGTTTAATAAATTTGGCGCGCTTGCCGAATGTGAGAAAAACGCAACTCATCTGGACCTCCAATCCCTCAAGGAATCAAGTTGAAGTTTGGACCTCCGATCTGTCAAGCAGGGAATGCACTTTGAATTCCACATCTTAAAATGCTCCGGCGTCCTGCTTGTGGGTGGGGCTTTCAAGCACCACAACAAACATTTAATGTATATACAATACACATTTAATGTGTACTGTATTCTGTGTGTGTGTGCGTGTGTGTGTGTGTGTGTGTGTGTGTGAGAGAGAGAGAGAGAGAGAGAGAGTGAGATAGAGAGAACCCTGTGTGTGTGTGTGTGTGTGTGTGTGTACAGGTTCTTCTCTAAAAATTAGCATATTGTGATGTTCATTATTTTCTTTAATGTACCGATAAACATTAGACTTTCATATATTTTAGATTCATTAGACACAACTGAAGTCGTTCAAGCCTTTTATTGTTTTAACATTGATAATTTTGGCAAAAAAGTAAAGAAAAACCAAAAATCCCTATCTCAAAAAATTAGCATATTTCATCTGACCAATTAAAGAAGTGTTTTTAATACAAAAAAGTCAACCGACAAGTAATTATGTTCAGTTAATGTTCTCAATACTTGGTCGGGAATCCTTTTGCAGAAATGACTGCTTCAATGCGGCATGGCATGGAGGCAATCAGCCTGTGGCACTGCTGAGGCGTTATGGAGGCCCAGGATGCTTTGATAGCGGCCTTAAGGTCATCCACAGTGTTGGGTCTGGTGTCTCTCAACTTTCTCTTTACAATATCCCACAGATTCTCTATGGGGTTCAGGTCAGGAGAGTTGGCAGGCCAATTGAGTACAGTAATACCATGGTCAGTAAACCATTTAGCAGTGGTTTTGGCAGTGTGAGCAGGTGCCCGGTCGTGCTGAAAAATGAAAATCTTTATCTCCATAAAGCTTTTCAGCAGATGTAAGCATGAAGTGCTCCAAAATCTCCTGATAGCTAGCTGCATTGACCCTGCCCTTGATAAAACACAGTGAATCAACACCAGCAGCTTACATGATTTCCGAATGACATGCAAAATTTGCTTTCATCCGAAAAAGTACTTTGGACCACTGAGCAACAGTCCAGTGCTGCTTCTCTGTAGCCCAGGTCAGGCGCTTTTGCCGCTGTTTCTGGTTCAAAAGCGGCTTGACCTGGGGAATACGGCACCTGTAGCCCATTTCCTGCACACGCCTGTGCATGGTGGCTCTGGATGTTTCTACTCCAGACTCAGCCCACTGCTTCCACAGGTCCTTCAAGATCTAGAATCGGCCCTTCTCCACACTTTTTCCTTCCCACAGACGTCCCACTGAGGTGCCTTGATATAGCCCTTTGGGAACAGCCTATTCGCTCAGAAATTTCTTTCTGTCTTACCCTCTTACTTGAGGGTGTCAGGTCAGGTCAGCAGTCTTGCCCATGTTTGCGGTTTTGAGTAATGAACCATAATGAAGCTCTGCTTCCTGTCTTTTCCTCCGTGCCACTGTTTCTGAACCATACAACATTGCTGGCCTCAACACCGTCTTGTACACTTATCCTTTCATTCTTGCCGATACTTTCCTATCACACATCACACCGGACACTTTTCTCCAACCATTCCAACATGCATGTACACGCTTCTTCACCTCTTTTCCACACTCTCCATTGCTCTGGATTGTTGAGCCTAAGTACTTAAAATCCTCCACTTTCGTTATCTCTGCTCCCTGTAACCTCACCGTTCCTCTTGGGTCCTTCTCGTTCACACACATGTATTCTGTCTTACTGAGGCTAACCTTCATTCCTCTCCTTTCCATGGCATACCTCCACCTCTCTAGATTTTCCTGCACTTGTTCTCTGCTCTCACTACAGATCACAATGTCATCCACAAACATCATAGTCCAAGGAGATTCTTGTCTAACCTCATCTGTCAGCCTGTCCATCACCATAGCAAACAAGAAGGGGTTCGGAGATTTCCTGGATGCAGTCCCACTTCGACCTTGAACTCTTCTTCACACCGACAGCACACCTCACTTACATCTCTCATACATTTCCTGCACCACTCTAACATACTTCTCTGCCACTCCAGACTTCCTCATGCAGTACCACAGTTCCTCTCTCGGCACCCTGTCATATGCTTTCTCCAGATCCACAAAGGCACAATACAGCTCCCTCTGACTTTGTTTACTTCTCTGTTAACACCCTCAAAGCAAATACTGCATATGTGGTGCTCTTTCTTGGCATGAAACCAAACTGTTGTTCACAAATGCTGACCTCTGCCCTTAGTCTAGCTTCCACTGTTCTTTCCCATAACTTCATCGTATGGCTCATCAACTTTATCCCTCTGTAGTTGCCACAACTCTGCACGTCTCCCTTGTTCTTAAAAATGGGCACAAGCACACGTCTCCATTCCTCCAGCATTCTCTCACTCTCTGAGACCTTGTTGAATGTTCTTGTCAGAAAATCTACTGCTACCTCTCCTAGACACTTCCATACCTCCACCGGTATGTCATCAGGACCAACTGCCTTTCACTCTTCATCCTCTTCAATGCCCTCCTCACTTCACCCTTACTAATCTTTGCTACTTCCTGGTCCTCAACGGTCACGTCTTCTATTCTTTTTTTTTTTTTTTTTTTTTTTTTCCCCTCTCATTTTCTTCATTCATCAGCTCTTCAAAGTACTCTTTCCATCTTCCCAGCACACTTCTGTCATCAGTCAATACATTTCCCTCTCTGTCCTTAATCACTCTAACTTGCTGCATGTCCTTCCCATCTCTATTTCTCTGATGTGCCAACCTGTATAAATCATTTTCTTCCTCCTTACTGTCCAACCTAGCATACAAGTCATCATATGCCCCTGTTTGGCCTTTGACAACGCTACTTTCATCTTACATTGTTTCCCTGTACTCCTGTTTACTCTTTTTGGTCTTGTATGTCCCATTTCTTCTTTGCTAAGAGGCTTTTGTACACACGCCTGCACTTCCTCATTCCACCACCAAGTCTCCTTATCTACCGTCCTTCCAGAGGACACACCAAGTTCTCTCCTACTGGTCTCCCTGATCACATTCGCTGTTGTTGTCCAGTCATCTGGAAGCACTACCTGACCACCCAAAACCCGTTTCAACTCCTTCTTGAAGACAACCCGACACTCTTCCTTTTTCAGCTTCCACCACTTTGTCTTCTGCTCTGCCTTTTCCTTCTTCACCTTTCTTACCATCATCCTGCACACCACCATCCTATGCTGTTTGGCAACACTCTCACCCACTACTTCTTTGCAGTCATTGACTTCCTTCAAATTATATGGCCTACACAAGATGTAGTCTACCTGTGTGCTCCTACCCCCGCTTTTATAAGTCACCCTATACTCTCTTCTGGAAGAAAGTATTCACAACTTCCATTTCCATCCTTTTTGCAAAATTTATCAACATCTGTCCTTCTGTGTTCCTATCCTGGATACTAAACCTGCCCATCGCTTCCTCGTCCCCTCTGTTGCCTGCACCAACATGCCCATTGAAGTGTGCACCACTGACCACTCTTTCACCTCTGGGGGTACTCTGCATCACTTCATCTAACTCACTCCAGAATCTCTCCTTCTCTTCTAGCTCACATCCTGCCTGTGGGGCATAAGCTCTAACAACATTCAACATCACGCCTTCAATTTTTAACTTGAGACTCATCACTCTGTCTGACACTCTTTTCACTTCTAGAACATTCCTGAAAAACCCCTCCTTCAAGATGACGCCTACTCGAAGTCTATTCCCATCCACACCATGAAAAAACAGCTTAAACCCCGTTCCTAAGCTTCTAGCCTTGCTACCTTTCCATCTGGTCTCCTGAACACACAGTATGTCCACCTTCCTCCTCCGCATCATGTCAGCCAGCTCTCTCCCTTTTCCTGTCATAGTTCCAACATTCAAAATTCCTACTTTCAGTCCTAGACTCATGCCTTTTCTCTTCTGTCTCTGCCTACGGATAAACCTTCTCTCCTTCTTTGACCAACAATAGTCCAATTTCCACCAGCTTCCTGTTGGTTAACAGCACTGATGGTGGTCGTTGTTAACCCGGGCCTCGACCGATCCGGCATAAAATTTGTCTTTCCGGTTTGCATTTTGTATTCTGGCAAAAGTTTTACGCCAGGTGCCCTTCCTGTCGCAACCCTCTGCATTTATCCGGACTCTGGACCAGCGTGAGGGCGGACACTTGTTTGTGCCCCTCCCCACGGCTGCATTTTTATATATATATGGTGCAGTGGTGGTCTAGTGGTATAGGGCGCTGGATCGCTGATCCAAAGGTTGGGGGTTCGAGTCCCACTCTTCACAAGGTTGTCACTGCTCCCCCAGTGCGGCTAACTGGTTTATCAAAGGCGGGCCATGTCTCTCACTGTCTATGGTGAGAGGCATGAAAAAGAACCATTGCTGACTTTCGTAGAGAGTAGCTGCAAAGTCGTCAGCGTGTTTCTGTCCCTGGCTAAAAGGGTTGTGACAGGAAGAGCATCCGACGTAAAAACTTCTGCGAAAAAAATGTGCGAATCAGATGATTCGCTGTGGCGACTCCTGAGTAAAAGGGAAAAAAGCAGAAAGGAAGACAGACATATGTGTGTGTATATATATATATATATATATATATATATATATATATATATATATATGTGTATATATATATATATATATATATTTATATATATATATATATATAATGTGTGTGTGTGTATGTATATATATATATATATATATATATATATATATATATATAAATATATAAATACATACACACACACACACACAGTCGGCCCCCTACTTACGAAGTCCCAGGGTTACGCAAAACATTTTCCTAAGTTTCCTTCCTTGGGATACGAAAACATCCCCCTCTTACAAAAAGAAATTCATACGCGGCAATCAAAATTTTACACGATGCACGATTTGCTTTCTCATTGGCTGTCTCTCTACATCCCGCCCGGCTGGCCTCCCATTGGCTAGGAGGATGACGTACATCCAGAAAGAGACCTTAAAATGGAAATACAATGAGGAACTCTGATCTTTGAAACAGGTACTGTAATTCCGAGGTAAATAAAACATCTCTTGTGTGTGCGTATGTGTGTGTGTGTATATGTGCACATGTGAGAGAGAGAAAGAAGCTTTACTCTTTAGTTTTTAGTTTAGTTTTTAAAGTTGTTTAATTCAGTATATGTTTAATAAATGTGGGCGCATTTGAGCTCATCTGTAATTCCGATCCCTCAAGGAATCAAGTTAAAGTTGAGTTTGGACCTCCGATCTGTGTCAAGCAGGGAATGCACTTTGAATTCCATGTCTTGTGGGCGTGGCCCGCAGCGCTACAATAAACATGTGTATACAATACACATGTTGTGTGTGTATGTGTGTGTGTGAGAGAGAGAGAGAGAGAGAGAGAGAGAGAGGGTGTGTGGGTGTGTGTGTGTGTTAATAAAAAATGGTTTCGTGTGTTCAAATGTTTAAATTATTTAATAAATAATTTTCTTTTACTTTTAACACACATTTCATACAAAATTGGTGGCCTTTTATCATTTTCAAAGGATTTATCGGGTTTATCCTGTCCAAAGACTGGAGCCTTGGAACGGATCAGGCGTTTAACATGTAAAATGCGACCCCTACTGACGAAATCCCCACGTTACGAAAAAGGCTCTGGAACGGATTAATTTCGTAAGTCGGGGGCTGACTCTGTGTGTGTGTGTGTGTGTGTGTGTATATGTATATATATATATATATATATATATATATAAAATCAGTTATATTGCATGTTATCCTTGTGTTATGACGTCGCCTCTGTGATCTTTGTGTTTACACTTTTTTTTTGCGGACTTTTGTAACCCTAAGCAAATATGGTTGGTCAGAAGCGTAAGCCTACTAGTATAGGTGCAAGTCTCATACACAGAGATGAATTAACTATATGCTCGGATCGGCGCAATCTACCATGCATACTTAGTTAAGCAAAGAGAGTTGTAAAATGATTGAAAACCCAGATCCAGAAAAGAAAGAGAACTCTCCGCTCTGATGGTGTATCACATCAGTGCAGGCTGAGGACTAAACAAGTATTCAATGGTGCCCTTGCTCACTTGAAAGGCTGGAAGTCCGTACAACCCGCGCTTTGTGTCAAGCACAAGTAAGTAAACTGCTTTCGGTATTGAGCGCCTCACATTTGTAAGCGTTGATTGGCTGTTTTCAGCTTCATGTAAAGTGACTCGGCTCAGCTTCATGTAAAGTGACCATCCGTCGACCATCAGAACCATTTACGAGCAGAAAGATCGCATCATAGAGAATGTTAAAGGTTATATTTGATACTGTATTTGATATTTGATGAGTGAATTTATTAAAATTTACCATTTGAAATTATTTTGCCTAAATTTAATTTATTTGAAATCAATGTTGATATTATTTGATATTTGATATTATTTTACAATGTTATGTTTATAATAATTGATTCCGGGGTGTTTTGCAAGATACGGTAATGGTATTTATGGATGTGATAGTACAGTATGAACGTCATACGTCACTGGAACATACAGTAACAACTTATGTTCATTTTCAACTTGCGTTCGTCCGTCCGGAACCAAACAAAACCGTAAGTCAGGGAGTGTCCGTAAATGTTTAATAAATGTGGCGCACTCCGCCAAATGTAAGCAAACAAACGGCTCATCCGGACCTCCGATCCCTCAAGGAAACAAGTTAAAGTTGACCTCCAATCTGTCAAGCAGGGAGTGCGCTTTGAATTCCCCATCTTAAAATGCTCCGGCGTCCTGCGTGTGGGCGGAGCCCACATTTGGCAGAGCACGCCACAAATATGTGTTGTTTGTGTGTGTGTGTGTGTGTGAGAGAGAGAGCGAGCGACAATGTTGTGTGTATGTACGTTAATAAAAAATGTTTAATAATGGTTCAATTCATAAATATGTTAATAAAATGGTTTAATATGTTCATAAAATGTTTATATGGTTTAATAAACAATTTTATTTTACTTTTAACACATATTTCATACTAAATTAGTGTACTTTTATCATTTTTAAAGGGTTTATGGGGTAGTCTTGGGTGCCTTGAACGAATCACACGTTTTACATGTAAAATGTGCCTCTATTTAAGAAAACTCCAGGTTCCGAAAAAGGCTCTGTAACGGATTAATTTTGTAAGTAGAGGGCCGACTGTAAATTACAAATTTTTGTAAAGAAAATTCTGTTTGATGAAAAGTGTTGCCTCTGGAAGCCTTGCAGTATAATATACAACTTAGGTCTTTGCTTTCGGCCTGTACAAACTTACAGCCTACAGATAGTTTACCATATGGGCTAGAGGTTTTCTGGGGAAGAAGAATAGGGTAGCAATTCCAGTTTGTGCGGTCAACCGAATCCGTGAGGAATATCCATCAAATGACATGGGTTTGAATATGCAAACATCCTGGCCATCTGTAGTAAAGGCAATAATAAGTAAACACTTACAATTATATATATATATGTCATTTTTAACTTTTAAATTAATTATTATATATAATTATAATTATATGTAACTGTTTAATATTTTATATTAATTAGAAAAAATACCTTTTTCAGTGTCTATTAGTCTTTTGCATGTGCAATATAAGTTACACGGTTATTAATAATAATGCTAAAATGCTATAAAATGTAAATCCATGCAATAGTCATAGTACTTATTGTCAGACAAATTATGTCTATACTCTGTAGCAGAGATGGGGTAATTGTAAATTATAATTGTAATTGTCTGTAATTAATTACACATGTGACAAGTTCATGACCACCAACCCAGTGACATCACAGAAAAATGTCTTCTCGGCCGGGACCAATGGCGGCTTACATGGTCTCAGACCGCGAATTTCAAATTGGATTTACATTATTATTAGGGCGATTTTCAACTGATCAGCTGCAAAAACGTGATACTAAGGACCAAATGAAGCGAGACAATGTACATGTGCTTCATTTCCCCTTTAATACAAATTTCAAACATTCAGGAAAATATGATCCGTACAATTTTATTTGACAATATGTTGTCACTAATTCTGATGAATTGCATCAAATTCGTGCCGTGTTTACATGTTTACCTTCCTGGCAAAGCCAAGTCTCACGATAATCTCACGGGATGTTACTGTTGTCTTTTGCCACGTGATATGTTAATCCACAGCAAGGTAGGTCGAGTGCCACGAATCGGTGGCTATCTTACATACTCTCCGTGGTAACCAGAGGCAATTCTTGAATGGTTGTGGGAAACCCAAAATGGCAACGAAAAGAAATCAAGAATTTTTATCTGAATATTCAACAACTTATCCATTTCTTAAGAAGCATGATGGATACATGGCCTTTTGCACAATGTGTGATGTGAAATTTAGCATTGCACATTCAGGCGTTTTTGATATTAAAATGCATATAAAGGGAGGCAGACGTAGCCAGCTAGTGATTTTTCCATCTATAAACGGAATTCCGTCTTTTTCATTTTCAGGGGTAAAAAAAACATAAATCCATCTTTTTTTCATAAAAAACGCATTAAATAAATCTCATTTTGTTTTATTCTGAATCCGACTTTTTAACGAGCTCCCAGTAGCATGTAACGGGGACTGTGATTGGCTGACTATGCTGACGTCATGCATTTTGGTCAATCAATGCCTCCGTAGTACCCATATGTCTAATTCCCTACATGTTAGCAGAAAGATGCTGGATGTGGAGAGAAAGGACGCTGCGCAAATAAAATAAATTGAAAAATTGGTCAAAAATAAGTTCCGCTGGGACTGGATGGAAAAAGAATGTAATACTACCATGGAAAAAAAGATTGTGACGACGTTATTCGGCGACTTCATTCGCAAGATTGATCGGCCTGGAAAAGTATTGTGCAAGTGGTGTCACGATGAAATAGACTATGGATCGCGTGGATTCAAAGCATTAGAATGGCATGCAAATTGCCAGAAGTGTGTTAAACAACTACATGCAAGAAAAACAGACGCTTCGCTTGATGGGACTTTTGGATGTGAACTGAAAGGAAGCACCTTCCGGAATTCATCCATTGTTTACGCTCAAGAATACAAAGATCAAAAGAAAGAATCCGCCACGACAGTCGATCCCCGTTGCAGATAGAGTAGTTAACAATCAGGTAGGTAGTGTGGAAATAATTTAAAATTTGACTTGTGCATGTTTATTGATTTTAATTTATAATTATTTGTATGTTTATAATTTATAAGGTCCAACAAGTTACTGTAAAATTGTTAGGTTATATTTTCCTTTCAGGCAATGGTTCTTGGATTCATGGCTGAGAATTCCCTTCCCTTCACTATGGCACCCAAGTTGATTCGACTCAGTAAGGAGCTCGCAAGGGATCCAAAGGCTTTGAATGACTTATCAATGGATCAAACAAGTATAAGATGAGGTATGGACTTGCTGCCACATTGGAAGAAGACACTATTGAACAACTGTGGACAAACACGTTTACTTTAAACATAGATGAATCCACTAGCAACAATCTGCACAAAGTACTGTGTTCTTGTGAGCTACTTTTCACTAATTTAAAATTAGTAGTTGTGGAACACCTGGCCTCTTTAAGTATAATCAAAGTTGACAGCCTGTTAGTCTTTGATGAAATTTCACACCTGATGGCATCAAAGAAAATTCCATGGAACAATCTAGTATCTATTTTGATGGATTCCTGCAATGTAATGTGTGGCTCTAAAACTGGATTAGAAACTCTGATAAGACAAGGACCACCACCACCACCACCACATCTCCGTGCTGTTGATGGGGACACCTGCCACCATGTCCACAATACAACAAGAAGGCTTTGCAAGTCATTTGGATACAAGATAGAGCAGTTACACACAGATCTGTTCAATGATTTTAAGTGGTCTACTGACCTAAAAGAGACTTTGCAAGAAATATGCTTCCTTCTTGTCGTTCCTTTCACCGTGCCAGAGAGATTTGTGAACCACAGGTGGCTGTCAAACTATGATGTTTCAGTTTCAAACATCCGTGTTTGGGAGGTCTACACAGTTTTCTACTATGGGTTCTTGAAGAAAGAAGACAAGTCATTGTATACCCAAGCTATTGTTGCCATTTTCCACAAGAAGCAAGTATCCACAGTGGCCAGGAATCAAATTAGACAAATATGGTCCACTCTTGCCAAAAAAAAAAATATGACAGAAGATGGGAAGAAAAGGAAAAGGAGAATCTGTGAAAAGATTTACTCAAGGACGTTCGATATTTCAGTTCTTCCCCTGATGAAGTATGTGATGCTGTTTGAGACAAAGACCCCTCTCATTCACAAGCTACATGACAAGCAGCTGGAGCTCTTTTGCAAATTTCTATCCTGCTTTGTGAAACCAGAAGCTCTTGTTCAGGCCACCAACCTTAAAGATTTGGGTATTGAGAAGAACATGTTGCGTTCAAAGGACATTTTCTATTTGTGGAAGTACATCAACTATGATGAAGGAATGTCATAGGATGTCAGCTGTAAAGGAGTTTAAAAAGGTTAAGGAATCCTACATCAACTGTGGTAAGTATCTTCAACAAAAACTGCCCCTTGACAACAAATTCCTGAAGGCAGCAACAGCAATTGATCCCATGGCTAGGGGAAACAGCATGACCTTGAGGCTATTGAAGACGCTACCTTCTTTGGTAAAGAATGTCCTGTAGGAAGAGGAACTGAATGCCTATGACATGGAAGTTAGAGAATTTCAAGTTGACACTACGTTGCCTCCAGCAACAGACAAAACAGGATGGAGAGGTTCAATGAGACATCTGGTGGTCAGCACTGATTGACAAGGGAGTATATCCTACCCTGTCCAAAATTGCCAAGGCTTTGATGAGTTGCTTCCATGGTCCTCAAGTAGAAGGTGCCTTCAGCACAATGGGATATGCTCTGAATGTGAAATCATGCAGGATGGACATAGCCACCTACAGCTCTATTCAGACTGTAAAGTATGCCATCAGAACCAAGAAAACTAATGCTGTTAAGGAAAGGAAAGTGCAAGGAAAGACATTCTGATGGACCCAGTAAATGGAAGACTGTCTGAAGATTAGGACTTCAAGTAAACGATACAGAGACGAGTTGGAGCAGTTGGAAGTAGAAAGAGAAGCAAGGAAATAGAAGCTGGCTATTAGGCAAGGAAACAGAGGAAATTTCAAGCTGCCATAAGTGTGCTAGAAAAGCCCATGTAAAAGCCATCAAAGCTAAAAACAAGTCTACACCTGCTAAGGGTTAGCTAAGGTGTGGATAAAGTGTTCACTGTTGTAAATAGACTTTGTATATATCTTTCATGTAGAGACCGTTCAGTAACTAGTAGATTCATGACAATGCAACTGTTATTGCATGAATTCCCCATGTGACCATGTCATGGGATAATGAAGAAATTTTGTGTGAAAACTGAAATTCAGTGAATGTTGAAGAGATGCAGTGTTTGGTGTTGCTGTTACGTATACATGTACATTGAGGTGAGTGAACAATGTTGAAAATTGTCTAATTGTATTAAAGGAAATATTCTTTATTGCTGTTTTGTATAATGTTATTTTTGCATGAGAAAACGCTGAAAATCCAGGAGCTTCAGGGGGGCTCCGCCCCCAGACTCCCTGGCAATTTTCAGTCTTTTTGGGATTGGTCAAATCACATGATGGTGTTATTTGTAAATGCTGATATCAAATATCATCCAGAGTCATGCATATTATAATGCTGTAAATATGAAATATATAATAACAATAATAATCACATTATATTCTATATTATAACAACAGTAGAATTCTGTCAAATAAACCTGGTTTTCTCAAACAGGCTGTTGTTTCATTATTAATTCAAAATGCAGAAAAAATTGACAAAGATAACCTGAATGCCCATGTATGGAATTTTGTGTAATCCTAATTTGAATACTAATTTTGTCTATTATGAATACTGTACTATTTTTCAGCTCAAAATTTTGGTTTATCAACGACAAAATGGTCCTTTCCTGGGTTGGCAGCCCTGAGTTCATAATATGGCAATGTAGAACAAGGATAGCCAGTTTGAAAGCCACAGCTTCTGCGTGCGGCAAGTAAATGTCCAGAAATGTAATATACAGTTTTGTCTCTGTGCCATTGAACGGTGGGTCAGGGTCACTCGCACACAAACTCCTCTTAGCACTCAACAGTGAGACAGCATACCAATTTTGAGAGGTTCAGCACAGGGCAAATAAGTGTCCTGAAATGGCAGCGTGACAGACAGATGGAATCCATTCCTATAGCTTCTGATGGTTGGGAGATAAAAGTGTTTCCTCTGACTTGTTTCTTGACCAATTTTGATTTTTTTTGTTTTATTTGGTCGGGCTGGGTGTGGCCTTCTACAGTTTTACACACAATTTGGAAATATGTGCAAATGTTTTCAGAATCAAAGTTCTTCATTTTTTTTCTTGACTGATTTGCATTCTGTTTGTTTTATATGATAGAACATTGGTCAGCAACAGGCAGACCGCAGTCTGGACCCGTACGGTTTTCCGTACAGAGCTAGACTTATGGCCAAAACAGGTTATGATTCATAGCTGGGGGAGTGCTTCTATTTTAACTACCTCAGCTTTTGTAGTCTTTACTGTAGTGAGTTATTGGTTGAGGAAATGCACAGATCAGTTGAATGCGAGTTAAACCGCCCCACTTGATAAGCACTCGGCTGATATTGTCTGTGCATTCCAGGTGCGGAATCACTGTGTCTTTACAGTACAGACAGATAAGAGTTTGAGGCAAGTTACCCATGAAAAGAAAATAACAGACAGACGAATAAGCCAGAGAAAGGAAGAGGAAAAAGAATGTGATTAAAAAGCCTATATATCTTGCAAATGTATTTTCTCTCTCGCTCTCTCTCTCTCTCTCTCTCTCAGACACACACACACTGTGCACACTTGCACTGTGCTCTTTCACATTGTCCACACTCACACCATGCTCTCTTACACTGTGCACACTTGCACCGTGCTCTGACATATACCGTGCTCTCATGCACACTGTGCACACGAACACCCTGCTCTGACAAACACTGTGCACACTCGCGTCGTTCTCTCTCTCACACACACACACACACGCACACGCACTCTGTGGGACTGTGCTCTCGGTATACACATTGTGCACACTAACGCCATGCTCACACACACATTGTGCACACTCGCAGCATACTCTCACTCTCTCTTACACACACACACACACACACACACACAAACACACTGTGCACACTCATGCTGTGCTCTCTCATACACTGTGCACACTTGCATAGTGCTTACACACATTGCACACTCACGCCGTGCCCTTTCTCAAATGCACGCACCGTACCCCCTCTCACACGCACTGTGCACGCATGCGCCTTGTCTTCTCTCACGCACTGTGCACACACGCGCCTTGTCCTCTCTCACGCACTGTGCACGCTCGTACTGTGCCCCCTCTCATGCACTGTATTCTGTCTTACTAAGGCTAACCTTCATTCCTCTCCTTTCCAGGGCATACCTCCACCTCTCTAGATTTTCCTGCACCTGTTCTCTGCTCTCACTACAGATCACAATGTCATCTGCAAACATCATAGTCCATGGAGATTCTTGTCTAACCTCGTCTGTCAGCCTGTCCATCACCACAGCAAACAAGAAGGGGTTCAGAGCTGATCCTTGATGCAGTCCCACTTCCACCTTGAATTCTTCTGTCACACCGACAGCACACCTCACCACTGTCTTACATCTCTCATACATGTCCTTCACCACTCTAACATACTTCTGCCACTCTAGACTACCTCATGCAATACCACAGTTCCTCTCTCGGCACCCCGTCATATGCTTTCTCCAGATGAACAAAGGCACAATGCAGCTCCCTCTGACCTTCTCTGTACTTCTGTTGACATCCTCAAAGCAAACACTGCATTTGTGGTGCTCCCTTCTTCTTCTTCGTGGTAACCGAGCAACTTCAATAGTGAAGACTGATGTCGGTGTAAGACTTGGGCCGATTTGGCCTGGCTGGCAGAGCCCATCCCTCTCCAGGTAACAGAAACACGCTGACGGCTTTGCAGCTTACTCTTTATGAAATTCAACAATGGTTCTTTTACATGCCTCTGACCATAGACAGTGAGAGACATGGCTTGCCTTTGATAATCCAGTTAGCTGCACTGGGGGGGACAGTATCAACCCTGTGGGGACTCGAGCCCCCAACCTTAGGATCAGCGATCCTGCACCCTAATCACTAGAGCACCACTGCCCTTCAATGAAACCAAACTGTGAGCACGTCTCCCTTGTTCTTAAAAATGGGCACCAGCACACTTCTCCTCCATTCCTCTGGCATCCTCTCACTCTCTAAGACCTTGTTGAATGTTTTTGTAAAAAGGTCTACTGTTACCTCTCCTAGACACTTCCATACCTCCAGAGGTATGTCATCAGGACCAACTGCCTTTCTATTCTTCATCCTTTTCAATGCCCTCCTCACATCTCCCTTACTAATCTTTGCTACTTCCTGGTCCTCAACGGTCACCACATCTACTTTTTTTTTTTTTTTTTTTTTTTTTTTTAAATCTCTCTTTCTCATTTTCCTCATTCATCAGCTCTTCAAAGTACTCTTTCCGTCTTCCCAGCACACTTCTATCATCAATCAGATGAGAATCAGAGTACATTCCTTAATCACTCAAACTTGCTGCACGTCTTTCCCATCTCTATTTCTTTGCTGTGTATACCTGTATAACCTGTATAAATAATTATCTCCCTCCTAACTGTCTAACCTAGCATTCAAGTCATCATACGCCATCTGTTTGGCTTTTGACACCGCTACCTTTGCCTTATGCTGCGTCTCCCTGTACTCCTGTTTACTCTCTTCAGTCCTCTCAATGTCCCACTCCTGCACTTCCTCATTCAACCACCAAGTCTCCTTATCTACTTTACTTCCAGAGGACACACTAAGTGCTCTCCTTCCTGTCTCCCTGATCACATTAGCTGTAGTTGTACAGTCATTTGGAAGTACTTCCTGACCACCCAAAGCCTGTTTCAACGCTTCCTTGAAGACATAACGACATTCTTCCTTTTTCAGCTTCCACCACTTTGTCTTCTGCTCTGCCTTTGCCTTCTTCACCTTCCGCACCATCAGCATCAATCCTGCGCACCACTACCCTATGCTGTCTGGCATCACTCTCACCCGCTACTATTTTGCAGTCATTGACTTCCTTCAAATTATATCGCCTACACAAAATGTAGTCTACCTGTGTGCTCCTACCTCCGCTTTTATAAGTCACCCTATGCTCCTGTCTCTTCTGGAAGAAAGTATTCACCACAGACATTTCCATCCCTTTTGCAAAATCTATCAATATCTGTCCTCCTATGTTCCTCTCCTGGATACCAAACCTGCCCGTCACTTTTTCGTCCCATCTGTTGCCTGCACCAACATATCCATTGAAGTCTGCACCAATGACCACTCTTTCACCTCTGGGGGTATTCTGCATCACCTCATCTAACTCACTCCAGAATCTCTCCTTCTCTCCTAGTTCACATCCTGCCTGTGGGGCATAAGCACTAACAACATTGAACATCACACTTTCAATTTCTAGCTTGAGACTCATCAGTCTGTCTGACACTCTTTTTCAGTTCTAGAACATTCCTATCAAACCCCTCCTTCAAGGGGACTCCTCCTCCATTTTTCTTCCCATCCACACCATGATAAAACAGCTTAAACCCTGCTCCTAAGCCTCTAGCCTTGCTCCCTTTCCACCTGGTCTCCTGAACACACAGTATGTCCACCTTCCTCCTCTGCATCATGTCAACTAGCTCTCTAGCTTTTCCTTGCATAGTTCCAACATTCAAATTCCCTACTCTCAGTCCTAGACTCATGCCTTTCCTCTTCTCTCTCTGCCTATGAACACGCCTCCCGCCTCCTTCAACCAACAGTAGTCCAGTTTGTACCAGCACCCTGTTGGTTAACAGCACTGCTGGCGGTCAACTGATTCAGTTTGGAAGTCACATTAATGATTCATGTTTGATTTGGCATAGCTTTTACGCCAGATGCCCTTCCTGACCCAACCCTCTGCATTTATCCAGGCTTGGGACTGGCATGAGAAAGAACACGAGCTTGTGCCTCCCCTCACCCCTGCATTATATATTCAGTTCTATGTATAAGTAATTAATATTGTTCCTTGATAATTAAAATGTTTTTGAATTGTGCTGATTTGATTTGATGTGACAGTCTGATAATTATTCCATGCAGATGTTGATACAACTACGTTACTTATATATGCTTCACACTGATTGCTGTACATTATGACCTTGTGGCCCTCCACTTTTAGACGTTTTCTCTAACTGGACCCCTTTATATTTTAGCTGAGTGCCCTGTGATCGAACCGTGTAGGTCATTTGAGTGTCCAGATCCATGCATCCTTTTGTTCACTTCTGTTCTTTTGGTTGTGTGTGTTCTCTGCAGTGTCTGTCAAACTACATGGAGCAGTTTGTTGCAACTGAAACATCCGCATGTTCACAGGGAGAGGGTTACTATTTCAAACCTGTGTTTCTGCCCAGGTAAAGTCAACACACCCACACACTCACACACTCACTTTGTTCCTACCTCTTTGGCGTGCTGTGTGCATTTATGTCTCTCGTTCTGTGTGTGTAGGAATCTGCGGCAGTTCCGGCGCTGGCAGCTGCGTCAGGTGGAGGCTCTGCGCAGTCGACGTGAGCTGCGGGATCAGCTGGGTGTGGAAAGTGCGGGTAACCTTGACTGCAGATTTAAACTCAACACACACAAGATGGTGTTTGTTATGAACTCTGAGGACTACATGTACCGCCGTGGTGCGCTGATAAAGGCCAGGAAGGTAGTGCACAAAACAGCATTATTATACTTATGCACATTCATGCTTCTCTCTCTCTCGCTCTCTCTCTCACTCTCTCGCACTGGGCACATTCGCCTTCTCTCTCTCACTGGGCGCATTCGCTACCTCTCTGTCTCTCTCTCTGTCTCTCGCACTGGGCGCACCCGTCACTGCTCTCTCTCGCACTGGGCGCACTCGCCACTGCTCTCTCTCTCGCACTGGGCGCACTCGCCACTGCTCTCTCTCTCTCTCCCTCTCTCTGTCTCTCGCACTGGGCGCACTCGCCACCGCTCGCTCTCTCGCACTGGGCGCACTCGCCACCTCTCTCTCTCTCTCTCTCTCTCTCTCTCTCTCTCTCACACACACTGGGCACACTTGTACACTTGCACCGCACGCTCATATACGCTGCACACTTGCATCCTGCTCTCTCACACACATTGTGCACACACAGGCTCTTTTACACTGCCCACTCGCACCACACTTTCTCTCAAACACTGCTTAATCGCACTGTGCTTGTTCTCTCACATACACTGTGGAAACTCATTCCTTGCTCGCTCTCTCACACACTGTGCACACTTGCAGTGTGCTTTCTCATACACTGTGCGCACCCGCACTGCACTCGCTCTCATACACTGTGTACACTCATATCGTGATCTCTCACACTGCACACTCGCACCACACGCTCTCTCTCACACGCACTGTGCGCATTCGTATCACGCATGCACTGGGCATCCTCGCAGCATGCACTCTCACATGCACTGTGTATACTCTCACCCCACACTGTCTCTCTCACGTGCTGGGCACACTTTCTCTCTCTCACACACACACATGCATATTGTGTATACTCGCTCTCTCTTTCCCTTCATGCTCTCTAATTGAAATCGTACCAGAAGACACACAGAAGGATGGACAGACAGTTTGATCAAAAGGAACAGGCCTACAGGAAGATCTCTCACTCTTGCTCTCTTTCTCTCTCTCTCTCTCAGACCCACATGCGTGTGTCCCGACTGCAGCATGAGCATTTCTCCCGTTGGCACAGAGCGTGGCAGAATGAGCATGTGCCACCTGCTGCCGCCCGCTGTGTTCACGCCTGGCTCCTCGGAGACGACCTTGACGACCTTCTGCCCTGCAAGACCACTTGCGTGACTTCACAGGTCAAAGGTCATACTGTCAACAGGTACCATGTGCGGTACAGCAGCAAGGCCCCAGCTTCACCATGACGCACAGCAACACGCCCCATTCGTCTAACACGCCCACGCAGTCACGCACGCACACAGAGACAGGACAGATATGACGGTGATGTAATCATGGTGTGGACTTAAACAGCCAATTGGATATGAATGAATGAATTTTTTTCCATTGTAGTTTTTAGCATATGAAGCCAGCTGTGTGTGTGTGTGTGTGTGTGTGTGTACTTTGTGCGTGCGTGCGCGAGCACACTTCTTGCGGTTGTAAGTGAATGAGAGGGTATCATCACGGTGGACTCTGAAGACTCTGTGTGTTAATGCTTTATCATTTGAATCATCATGTACCAAATCCACTCTCGCCAAATCATGCTTTCTTTATTTCATTTGATGTTTTTTGGTTTGATGTAATTTTTACATGTTAAGAACATGATGCAGAAATCAAAGCGTTTTGCAGAGAAATGTATACCAGATCCTGTATCAGTTATCTTCAAATAAACGACTATGTTGTGCAGTTCTTACAAACTCTGTGTGTGTGTGTGTGTGTGTGTGTGTGTGTGTGTCTGTCGCTAAGTGGCGCCATATCCAAATTTGTGAGTGTGTGTCGGTTTGGTGGCAGATCGAGAGAAGGGTGGTAAATGAGCAGGAAGAGAAGCTGTGTGTGTGTGTGTGCGTGCGTGTCGGTGTGTGTGCAGTTATGGACCTGCGCTCGGAGCTGCTCAAGTCCATCTGGTTTGCTTTCACAGCACTGGATGTGGAGAAGAGCGGCAAAGTGTCCAAGTCCCAGCTGAAGGTGAGAACCAGAACCACAGTGCACATAGATCAGTGCAACAATGCACACTGTGTGTGTGTGTGTGTGTGTGTGTGTGTGTGTGAACCTGCGTGTGAGAGATGGATTTCTCAGTCAAGTGGATTTCTAATGGTTATATCAGTATTTATTTTATTAATACATAAGCCACTATTGTCACATGGCTGCGTTTCCTGTGTGTGCGGAGCCTTCACCACATGGTCTGTGGTAGCAGAGTCTAATGTTAAACTGCTTTTTAAAATTATAAGTGAAAATTCTAATTTTATTTCTCTTGATGAAATAAACTCTATTGCATCAACATTATTATTATTAGTCATAGCAGTGGTAGATTCTGAGCAGCTGTTCTAAATCTCACATATTCAAAAGAAATGCTTGCTTTTTTTTAGTTGGGGGGGAAATGAACCAGAGACTTTTGTTTATTGTTTATAGCTCAGAACTTTACAGTTGACCAATAAAGAAAGGGGTGGTGTGTGTGTGTGTGTGTGTGTGTGTGGAGGGGGGGGTGTTTATATTATAAATGCAATGGCAATTTAATTCTATTAATTCAATGTAATATACGTGTGTGGGATATTAAGAACGATGCAAGAGCAGTTTGATGATATTAAGTGTAAAATCTTTTAAATATATTTGTACTTTCACATGTACTGAACACTTCAAAACATTGTTAACTTGTTAATTTAAAGAAATATATAACAAAAAAGTAGAGAAGAAAATAAAAATAGAAAACTGAAATAAATCTGAAAATGTAGTAATGAAGCAGAGATAAACTCCCCAAACCTTTACTCGAACTTTATATAAATTCTTTAAAGAGATGGGAGCTGTAGAATTTTTATATCAGAATATACTGGGTCTTGGTTCTATCTTTTACTTAATTCTAGTACCCCATCGTATTGCAACTGGATTTAAAGGAGAGAAGGAAAAAAAGCATAAAGTTGTGGATTTGGTGGAAAGGCCTCGAGTTACAGAAAAAGTAATTTGAGAATGTGATGAAGAAAGAAAGGGTCAGTAAATTAAATGAAAGGAGAAGTGTGTGTGTGTGTGGTGCCACTGGGCAGGTTTATGCTGATTGGTCGACTTCTCAAACACTCATGACATCACCTGCGAGGGGGAATACAAAATTGATCACATATTATTTGAAGTGAAAAATTAGAATAAACTTCAGTTAATGCACAACATGATACATTAATTGTTTTTATTTATTTTTGAAGCTGTAAACGATGAGTGGACGTGATTGGTGTGAATACTGCCTGAATCCAAGCACAGAATTTAAGTAGAACAGTGTCCATGTTTAACCCAATAGGTCATACAGTGGTACCTCACCTTATGATAGTCCCAGCAAATGAAAAATCCAGGTTACGAAAAACATTTTCCAAAATTTTGTCTCTGTATACAAAACAAGTTCTTGTGAAACGCGCCATTCAAACATTAAAACGCCCCACTGGCCTCCCATTGGCGAGGAGGGATGACGTAGCTCCCTTGAGCAGCAGCTTGTTCATGAGTTTTTCGAGTGTGCTCATTGCAACTTTATTTTTCAGCTCAGGCTTTTAACCTTGCATGAACATTTGTAAGATTATAACTCTGCTAAGAAGACATGGTCAACCCAAAGTGAGTACCTTAAAAGGTATACTTTTATCATTTTTAAAGGGTAGTATTGGGGGCCTTGGAACAAATCATGCATTTCACATGTAAAATGCGGTTCTACTTACGAAAAATCCAGGTTTCGAAAAAGGCTCTGGAACGCATTAATTTCGTAAGGAGAGGTACCACTGTATTTCACTTAATGAATCTCATTTATCTTTTATAATGTTTCTCATTATGAAGCACTTTGTGCCAACTGTCTGTGAAAAATGCTGTAGAACTGAAGATCATTAAACAGCGTAGCATATCTGCTACAAAAGCTAAAAGTGTCAATTAGTATTAAGCGGTTCTGAAAATGGATGAAGGAACGTTTTATTTACCTTCACCACAAAGGTTTTGGAGCTTTAGCAGCAGTGTTGTAATAACCAGAATTTGAGTCAGTCTGTCTGTCTGTCTGTGATCAAAACCCTGAGCACACTTGTGCACAGATTCTCACCAAACATGGTGGGGACACTGCCCTACTTGAGATCTCGAGATGATTTGATTTTGCAATGTTAAAGTCAACTGTGAAGATGGGAACAAGGTCACAGAGTTTGGAGTTACAGTGTTTATAACTTGTAAGTGCCGGTAGACATGCTTTTATTATGGATTCGTAGGAAACCATATACGGACTTTCAAATAAGACATTAACCTTTGAGCTTGAGTGACTTTGAAAGGGTTAAATACCAACCGTAATGAAAATCCAAAATATTTTAAAGTACATGTGAGATTAACACCTGCTCCATACAGCGAATACCGTATTTACTTACCCCATTCATCCCTCCAGTCTCTGGGGTAGTGGTGGTCTAGTATTAAGTGGTTCAGATCACTGATCCTAAGGTTCGGGGTTCAAGTCCCACTCTCCACAATGTTGTCACTGCCCCTCCCCCGGTGCACCTAACTGGGTTATCAAAGGTGGGCCATGTCTCTCACTGTCTATGGTGAGAGGTTCATGTAAAAGAACCATTACTGACTTTCGTAAAAGATGAGCTGCAAAGCCGTCAGTGTGTTTCTGTCCCTCGCTAAAGTGTTGTGTCAGGAAGGGCATCGACCTAAAAACCTATGAACCAAATCAAACATGTGATTCATTCGCTGTGGCGACCCCCGAGAAAGGGAAAAAAGCCAAAAGGAAATCTCATCTCATCCATCTCTCCAATCTCAGCTGAGTTGAGGTGAGAGAGGGCGAAGTTACACCCTGAACAGGTCATGAGCCTATTACAGGGCTAATGCAGACACAAACAACCACACACACTTCTGTGGGATTTGGAGTCGCCAGTTGATTTAATATGCATTTCTTTGGACTTTGGAATACTTGCATGAATACAGAGAACAGTCACTCACAGCTCCACACCAAAAGACTCCTGGCCGAGAGTCGATGCCGCGCCCTTTCACTTTGAGGTGACCTGTGGAAACCACAGAGAAAGCATGTTGCCTTTAACATGAAAATCTTTCATTTAAAAAAAATCTTTGGTGAAATTTCCCGTAAGACATTCCAGAGCCGGGTTTGTTTCCCTCAAGTTTTTTTTTTGTTTTTTTTTGTTTGTTTGTTTTAATCTGACTGCATTACTTTGTTTTGTTTGACCGGCAGGAGTGATGTTATTTTGAGGGAAATGTTAAAGCTTGACACATGATGGCACGGTGTTTTTTATGCTGTTGTTGTTGATGGTGTTTTTTTATTTGTTTAAATTGATACGAGTTTCAGACATTAGAACGAGGCTACCGGATGTGATGATGCTTCTCAGTGGGTGTTAATCAGATAAAACACACTCGTCACCATCTTACACTGAAGTCAGAATCCTGAGGAAATGCTGCATGAAGCGCTGCGCTGCCTATTGAGAGTCTTACTCTGTTACTCTGAATTTTTACTCAGAAGGCATTTCGGTGTGTAAACTGTTAACGTGTGTGTGTGTGTGTGTGTGTGTGTGCGCGTGCGCGCAGTGAAATGACAGAAATTGAGCACCACACCACTCACATTAGCTGTGTGTCCTGGGCGGGACATCAAGAAGGTTACACCTGTCATCACAAGTTCGAATCTGTGTTGGTGCACACAGCCATCAGCGCTCTCCCGGGACCCGGGAGGGAGGGATGCCATATGCTCACCTCGCTATCACTTAAAGTGATAAACCAACCAATAGAAACCATGCATATGGGGGAAGATAGAACTTTCCCTTCGAGTATGTATATCCTGGAGTGTTCCTGAACATGCATGTGCAACACTGCTTGAAGATGTGGGGCATGTGCTGACTTTCATCTTTCGCTGGTCATGGGTGGTTGCATGATTGCAGAGGCAATGCTTGACAGGTGTTTTGGCTACAACTAAGTTAGGAAAAGAAAACATATTAATATTTATTTGATATTAAAGGCAAGTCCTACAGAGACCATGGCATACTGGGTAATAGCAGTTTTTTCTTTTTAAATAAGAATGTATGACTAATTACGGTGGCGTAGTGGTTAGCACACTCGCCTCACAGCAAGAAGGCCTGGGTTTCGATTCCCGGCCTGGGTGTTTCTGTGTGGAGCTTGCATGTTCTCCCCGTGCTTGCGTGGGTTTCCTCCCGCAATCCAAAGACATGCACAGTAGGTTAATTGGCCGTTCTAAATTGCCCATAGGATCGCATCGTGCAGAAGACATTGGCAAACCACTGCACTAATCCTGCCAAGAAAAACCTCCATGAAGATGATCACCAGGGCGTTATCCTTCATGGCGGGTCGCCAATGGTCGTCCTACGACTCAGGCACTAGATAGATAGATAGATGACTAATTACACATATGGATGACATCTTTAATGTGTATGAATTTCTTTTTGCACCTTCCTTCAGCAAACACCCGATGGTACATTCCATGGTTATCACTTCACAGTCAGAAGCTTCTGGGTTTGAATCTCAGTCGAGGACCTTTCTGTAGGGTGCTCTGTGTGCAGGCTCTCTTCATGCTTGTGTGGGTTTCCTCTTGTAGCTGATTGGCTGTTCAAATTTGCTCCTAAATGAACTTAGAATGAAGCCGATGAGAAACTCTATGGATGATTGTACCTCATTGTTATTAAGTTTCAAACACAGGTACAACAGAAATTGTGGTCATATGACTTACTAATGATCAAAGTTTGGGCACACCCCCTTTGAAAATCAATTGGTATACAGTGTTCTCAGATTTGTCAGTGTTGAGCTTCAACAAGATAATGTGTGTTTTCCAGGTTCTGTCTCATAACCTGTGTACGGTGTTGTGTATCCCTCATGATCCGGCTGCTCTGGAGGAACATTTCCGTGATGATGATGATGGACCCGTCTCCAGTCAGGGATATATGCCGTACCTCAATAAATACATCCTTGATAAGGTACCACATCCCTCCTCTCACGTTTTCTTCCTCTGTGTCCTCAAATTAATAAAAAAAAAAATCCACTATTGACTCAAATGATTCTGAACATATACTTCAGATTCAAAAGAATTAGAACATTGAAATCCAATGCTTTATTAGTACTGATTAGTAGTGTGTGTGTGTGTGTGTGTGTGTGTGTGTGTGTGTGTATGAATGATTAGGTGGCGGAGGGTAAGTTTGTGAAGGAGAATGTGGATGAGCTCTGCTGGACCCTTACAGCCAAGAAGAACTACAGGCCGAAGGGGGACAGCATCCTGCCCCAGAAAGATGCCTTCCGGCTCTGGTGTCTCTTCATCTTCCTCTCAGAGGACAAGTACCCACTGGTGATGATCCCTGATGAGGTGAGACACCCTGCCTTCTCAGGCTCCACCCACGATAAGGAAATAACATGGTGTACACACTGATTACGTTCGTCTTTAAGAATAATATGTAAAAAAAAAAAAAAAACAACAACCAGGTGAACAGTAGCTACCTTCCAACCCCCAGAAAAAAATGGCTCCTGAATCCATGTGTGCTCCATGTCCGACGCGTTAGCTTATTTGAGCTTAGTGTAGAAGCATGGTGAGATGTGGTGAGCGTGTGTTTTGTGTTAAGGCGTTTTTGAAACTCAGACCTCAGGATGCACTGAGCAGGAAGTAAGAAAGCACCATGAGACAGCATGATGTCTGAAATACGCTTTTGTCACAATTTCATCTTCAGCATGGTTTAGCGACTCCTTTTTGCTCTTTTCCCTTGAGTAGTAAAGTAATTTTAGACAAAAATTAAGAGCTAATCTAGCGAAGGAAAAGTAGCTTAGTTACAGAACGCTAATAAAATGAAGAAAATGATTTTGTCGTGTAAAAGCAAACTCTTACACAAAAGTTAGCAAAGAACATTGAGGTAGCCTCGTGAGTGTCAGTTTTCTGTCTCCAGGTTTGCGAGCATCCTATACCGAGTTCAAACTAACCCACCGAGTAGGAATTGGAAGCTAATCTACAAAGTGAGTGCTAGTGTAGTGTTTCCAGAGAATAATGAAGTGAAAAAGATACGTTACTATGTAAAAAAACAAAACAACAACAACCAAGTGACTGAAAGCTTACGTAGAGAATAACGTGAAAGTTACCCGAGTAATTACATGCTAATATAGTGTCGCGCGTGCATGCTCTACATGAGAACTTGGAGTGGAAACTTCATTAGAATTTAAAAGCTAATTAAGGAAAACAAAGGGAGGATAGTGAAGTAAATCTAATGTAGAGATGAAGGTAACTAGTACGTCGAATGAAAGCTATTGTAGTGAGCAGAAGCTAATATAGCTAAAGAAACTAACCTAGCAAGTGCAAGCTCACCTTACGATCGAAGGTGTGTGTTGATCCTGATTTGGCCAGTTGCTGAGATTTTATTTCTGGAATTGTTTCCTGGAATTATGAAACGGAATGTGCTCCTAAATTTTACAGGGTAAAGTATTTTTCTTTTAATCATTTGCAGAATCCCTTAATCCTGCTAGGGTCGCTGGAGCCTATGTTAGCCGACTCAGGGTAAAGGCGGGGTACACCCTGATCAGCTCCCGCCCATAAGTTGCATTGCTTACACATCCAGGAACACACACACCACCTTTCACACTCAAATCTAATGGGCAATTTGAAACAGCCATCTGGCCTAATGCGCATGTCATTGGGCTGTGGGTGGAAACCACAGAGAAATGCCCTTGCTGGGTCTGGGACTCAAAAACAGGACCTTCTTGTAGTGTGCATGATAATCACTACACCACAGTACCGCCCGGGTTTTTATCCAAGGAAGAAATACTTGTTTCTGTTGTGAGGCTCTGTTGGAGTTTAGACATCACAGCTCCTTAAAGAAAGTGTAAACTGACCGTCTTTTTTGTCGTTCTTCTTCTTCTTCTTCTTCTTCTTCTTCTTCTTCTTGTGTGTTAGAAAATTAGCTTTGAAAATCTCTTCTCGTCTTCCTCTCATGCTAACAACTTCACTGGAGAGTTAAAACTGTTCATGGTTTGAATCTCATTGTTTTCTCACAGGGTTCCACGGTGAATATAAGAATGTGTGAGGGTTTGTGTGGTATTTACTTGATCTTGGCACAGAAAATGAGGTTGACGTTTTCTCTCTTTTTCATGCTTGCACTTTTTCCGCTACATCTTAGCTTCTCTTTCTGTGAGGTTACAGTTTGGTTATTTCCTGTAGGTAGCGTGGCATTTAGCTGTTTCACTTACTGCAGGAGCAGGACTGGTGTGCATGTGTGTGGTGGGAGGAGCGAGAGAGAGAGAGAGAGAGAGAGAGAGAGAGAGAGAACAGATACCACTTATACTGTTGCATAATGTGAGTGTGTGTGTGGTTGAAGGTATTCAGTGCGATCTTGATGATGATGATTTAATCTCATGTCATGCAGTGCACTACGCCATAATGTGTACCTCACTATGTGGGTACACACCCAGATCCTGGTTTATTAGACACACAGTAAGTGTGTGAGCGTTTGATGCTGACTCATTTTAAGTGCCCATCGGTGTGACTGTCCTTTTGAAGAAGAAAGTAAGAAGTTGTGCTGAAAAACGTGGGGAAAAAATTTGGGTGACTAATTTGCATATTGATTGAATTATCATGAAGTTTTTGTTTCGAAACTTACTACATGAAGCAGAAAGTTTCTGAAGATGAGTAGAATAGAATTAAAATAAATCACTGTAAATATCTCAGAGAAACTCGTTTTTAAAAAAAACTAGAAAAATGTGAGAATGCATGGAAAAGCAGTGAACAGTGATTGGTTGTTGAGAATAATAGTGGTGAGTGATGACTTCTTGAGAACAGTGATGATCAGTGATTGGTTGTTGAAAGCTGATTGGTTACTGGGAGCAAAGGAGATGATTTGGTTACTGAGAACCATAATCATCAAATATTTGTTGTTGAGAATAATGTTGATCTGTGATTGGTTGTTGAGAATAATAGTGGTGAGTGATTACTTCTTGACAGCAGTAATGGATACTGACTGATTGGTTGTTGAGAACCATGGTGGATGGTGATTGGTTGTTGAGAGAGCTCATTGAATAGCACTTTCCCAATAAAACCATCCAGTACTGCATGGAACACTTACTAAGAACTGTTCACACGCCGATGGCCTGTATCATGTCTGATCCTGAGGATGAACAAAATAACATCGTTATAATTAGTGTGATGGGATGTAGGTTAATACAGCCATGAGCCTTTTGAAAATGAGTCTCTGACAGATTTGACCAGTCATTGTTTCGTACTATTTTTAGTTCTGCTCACTTCTCTATTTTTATTCAGGAGTGCACTGACAAGGCAGCTAACCGAGTTCAGTGTGGGCATGTTATTGAACATTTCAAATAATGCAAAATGTGTCCTTAGATACCATCCCACATTATTCTTTTCCTTTAGGTGGAGTATCTACTGAAGAAGTTGTGCATGGCCATGAGTGTGGAGCTGAACTGTGTGGAGCTGGAGGACTTTATCTCCCAGGATTCCATTCAGCAGAATGGTCTGAATGTCTGGGCATTCCTGGAGATGATGAACTCTGGGAAGCTCACCAGAGGACTCACTAAGGAGACGGTCAGCATGGCCATCGAGGAAGTGTACCGAGAGATAGTGGGAGATGTGCTGAAGGAGGTAGAGGGACCATCTGTTTAGTTTGCACTTTTGAGTTGCATTTCTATGAAAAGCAAGACTGCTATAGTTCCTGAGTACCCAGTGTATCTTAAGTTTAGCAAAGACTCTCACACAGAGGGTTGCGTGAATGGTGTGATTAATTTCTCCCTCTCCATGAACCTATACCTTGGACAAGCATGCATAGCGGTTGCTACCGGCTGCAAACATGTTACTGATAAAAATTCCTGGATGATTATCCATAAGTTGGAATGGTAGAAATGAATGGACCTATGAAGAGCCTATCAAATAAGTTGCCTCATAATTCTTTGAGGTCCCAGCTAACCAACGAGCCATCAATAAAAACAGGGGACATTGAAAGGCATTGTAACTGAAAGAAACAAGGACACCAGGAATGTAGTGGTTCGTACAAAATGGGTCCCCAACCCTGGTCCTGGAGGGCCCCCTGTCCTGCACAATTTAGTATTTTCCATGCTTTGTCTTACCGATTTCAAGCTATGGAGATTAATGAACTTGGATAATAAGTGAAATTAGGTGTGTCGGGAACAAGAAAAACAAAGTGTGCAAAGTAGTGCATCCGACAGGACTATGGTTGAAAACTATTGGTGTAAAACATCCTATGGGCCAAGAGGGCTGAGTTGGGGAAAGTATTAGCCTAGGGCAGTGCTTCTCAAGTGTTTCCCCAGCACCTCACGCATGACTATAAATAGTGTATACTGCACTTCATATCGTTTCCTCGGTGCTTTTCCCCCTACACCATATCGTGACAATGAGAGCGCCACTGCCAACTACTGTAGAAGATGGGTGATTACTAGGGGTGGGTATTGCCTAGATTTTATGTATTGCGATATATTGCGATTTCTACATTGAATGCAAAAAGAATTTTAAATTAAAAGTGAGCCTGTTTTTGACAGTATTTATTCTTTGTTTCAAAAAGAGAAATCAACAACATTAAAAACATTGTTTTTGGTCATTAAAATAAAAATTCTAGGCATCAGAAAAAATCTAAAATCTACTTATGAAAATTAAATGTTTTAAACTTATTTATACAAGAAAACGTATATAGATTAAATAGAACTGCATATTGAGCAAGATAAGCTATTTAAACATTAAATAGCAGAAGGCCTAGAGGAAGACCAAAGAGACGATTCATGGATGTGGTGAAGGAGGATATGAAGGTAGTTGGTGTAAGAGAAAAAGATGCAAAGGATAGGGTGAGATGGAGGCAGATGATTCGCTGTGGCGACCCCTGAAGGGAAAAGCCGAAATGAAAAGAAGAAATACACATAAACATTAGAATAGTGTAAGTGCATCTGGTGCTTTTATTAGCATATTGTGAAGCCTTAATCATTAATGCATGCATATTAAATTTTTAAGGCGGGATTAAAGGTGGAGCATCATTCACGCATGCGCATAACTGTATCATGCACGACTAGATCTCATCAGACCTGTGACCCTATGAGCAGTAGATTGATATATTTATATAGAACAATATTAACATTACATGTATATATAGTAATGCCATCACAGCGATGCCCATAGGCCCGCTGGGCACGTGCTGCACATATAACACGTACAGTGACACTGACGGCTCAGAAAAGACACTTTCGAACTTCACAATAATAACATGCAATATCGTTTATCATATAAATCACATTAATATGATCATGATGCTGGCGAGAAGTTGAATGTAATTTACTGGAATCTGGACTGATTTGGAGCATGTTGAGCCTGAGGTTGAGTCCACAAGTTGTGACATCATTTTTTTCAGAGTCGACAGAGATATTATTGCCGCGATAAACAAACAAACAAATTTTTTTTTTTTAAATGCACAGTTAATGTGCCTTGATGGAGATCAGGCTCATGGGACCGCTTTCCTCTTTTGCTCATTTTAAAATAAATGTTTAGGTGAAAATCTAGATGCAGTAGGTCAGTAAATTTCTGAGCAATTAGCAACTTGAACCGGAGTTTTGTTTTAGTGGGAATTTCCATATTGAGTATAAAAACAAATTCTATTGGCTGAAGGCCTTCGTGACATCTGCACTGCCCAATCATGGCATGGCTCTTATTATACCGGGCTCTCCACACACTGAATGACAGTAGATAAGAGAACGGAAACACGACTGCGTCAGGATTCTTTTTTTTTTTTATTATTCAATGAAAGCTTTACTTCCGGTTCAGTTAGCGGGAATAGCCGAAGTTTTTTACTGTTCCGAAGTTTTCCTGAATGCATGTCAAAAAACCCGTTTTGCTTCAGAGTACAGACGCTCCCCAACTTACGTTTTTAATTCGTTCCGGACAGCCGAGCATGAGTTGAAAGTGAACGTAAGTTGTTACAGTGACGTATGACGCTCATACTGCACTATACATCCATAAATACCATTACCGTATCTCATAAAACACCCCTAAATCAGTTATTATAAACATAACAATGTAAAATAATATCAAATATATCAAATAATATCAACATTAATTTCAAATAAATTAAATTCAAGCAAAATAATTTCAAAAAGATAAATTTTAATCAAATTCACTCATCAAATATCAAATACAGTATCAAATATAACCTTTAACATTCTCTATGATGCGATCTTTCTGCTTGTAAATGCTTCCGATGGTCGACGGAGGGTCACTTTACATGAAGCTGAGCCGAGTCACTTTACATGAAGCTTAAAACAGCCAATCAACGCTTACAATATGTGAGGCTCTCAACACTGAAAGTAGTTTACTTGCTTGTGCTTGAGACTTCCGGTCTTTCAAGTGAGCAAGGGTGAAGTTGAATACTGTACTTGTTTAGTACTCAGCCTGCACTGATGTGAATCACCAGCAGAGCAGAGAGTTCTCTTTCTTTTCTAGATTCAGGTTTTCATTCATTTTACAACTCTCTTTGCTTAACTGAGTATGCATGGTAGATTGTGCCGATCTGAGCAGATAGTTAATTCATCTCTGTGTATGAGTCTTGCAACCATGCTAGTAGGCTTACACTTCTGACCGACCATATTTGCTTAGAGTTACAGAAGTCCACAAAACAGTGTAAACACAAAGATCACAGAGACGACGTCTTAACACAAGGGTAACACACTATATAACTGTCATATATATATATATATATATATATATATATATATATATATATATATATATATATAAAACAATATACAGTACATATAACTGAACTGGGAAGAAGGCGGGGCACAATCAATCTGTTGTTTGTAAACAACGGATGCAGTGTCATTACGTCAGTGTACTACATAGGTACGTCTAAAGTCAAAATTTGACTTTTTTTTTTTTTTTTTTTTTTAAAAACCCGTAAAAACGAAAAAATGTAAAATAGATGAACGTAAGTCAGGGAGCGTCTGTATCGCAATATGTATTGTTTGCACATTAGAACCGGTTTAAACTGATAAATTGGTTTTATTGTGCAGCCCTAGTAATTACACTTAATTCTAGTACAGTATTCCAAAAAAAGCATGTTCCCCAGGGTCACCACGCCACACTATTTGAGAAGCACTGGGCTAGGGAGTGAAGTACCTGGGAGGCTAAGGGACAAGATGGGATTCAGTATTTCAGGCTGTGGTGTACTTATCAGAAGAGGGAGTTCAAACCCCGATACCACCGATCTGCCAAATAAATCTGTAAAACTAGACCTCTAGTGGACAGAGAACCTGTGAAAGGGAAAATGCAGTTTCTCTTTCTTTTGATGTGAAGGGATAAAACTGTGAATGAGCACGTTTAAGGAAAACAAATCTAAGTTAAACTGTGTGGTTGTATCAGGGCTACTTGTGGAAGAAAGGTCAGTTGAGGAGGAACTGGACAGAGCGCTGGTTCACCCTCAAGCCGAGCTCTCTGGAATACTACATCAGTGAAGACAGAAAAGAACGCAAGGGCACCATCACACTGGACTCCAACTGCTGTGTAGAGGTGTGTATGTGGGGTGTTATGCCAACTGCCCTTTTAATCTCTGTAGTAATCTGTCTGCTCAGATGGCACAGATGGGGGTGGAAGCTGAGAGTTTGGAAAGGTTGATGCATTTTTAACATGGATACAGTTTGTGGGTAGCGTTGGGTGCTTCACTTAGGACTTGACTTTGAAATAGATTTTGAAGGTATGACTTTAAGGTTGAACTGGGGTTAGACTTGGAAGTAGAGTTGGGGTTGGGCTTGGGCTTTGACTTGGGGTACAGTTGAGGGCTTGAGTTGGAGGAAGATTTTGAGTTAGAGTTGGGTTTAACCTTGAGGTAAAGTTGGGTATTAGACTTGGAGGTGGAATTGGGGTTGGACTTTGAGTTGGACTTGGAGATAAAGTTGGGATTATACATGAAGGCAGAGTTTCAGCTAGATTTGTAGTTAGACTTTGAGTCAGAGCTTGATTGGGACTGCTCTCTGCTGTTAAATCTGATCAACCCGTAACGTGGGTGTGTTCTGCAGGTTCTACCAGACAGAGATGGAAAGAGATGTATGTTCTGCCTGAAGACAATCTCCAAGACCTTTGAGCTCAGCGCCTCAGACACCAAACAGCGTCAAGAATGGACGACAGGTCAGCATCCACCACTCTCCTCGCCTTGCTCCTTTTCTTTACATTGATCTCTTATAACTCTTATTTGTGTGATGTTATCCAGAAGAAGGGTTCCCTTTTCAAACTGGTTCCTCTCCAGGCTTCTTAGTAGTGCCATCACTATCACAACGGATCCGAGTTTAAATCTAAATCTGGACTTCTATGAAGCTGAACTGAATATACAGTGAAAAGGCTGATGCACAGCTGAGGGTTAGTGGCCCGACAGTGGCAGCTTTGATGATCGGAGTGAAGTCATAACCTTCCAGTCAATTTATCACTCGTCTGCTGTGTAGTTTGGGACATGCCCATGTTGTGAACATAATTGAAGGAGTTGAATACTTAGACATCCATGGTGGTGTTTATGATGCTTGTCGAGGGAGAATGGGGTAATTTGGGACGCCTTCAGTATGGACTGATATGCCAGTTTTGATTGTCTTTGTGGTTCTAAGGTTGTGTGGTTTGAGAGACATCCACAGTGAACTGATGATTGTCGTAATATGTTCCATACAGTGAGTAGTGTGTAGGACGAGTCCACAATGAACTAGGTGTTTATGGGACCTTATGTAGTTTGTGATACATTCAGGGTGCCCTGAAGACATGTAATACAATGGTGTTTTTGTGGCCTATTTAGGAATTGTGTGTGGTTTCGGACATGTCCACAATGGAATGATAATGGTGAGACATTTATTTGAGTGATGAATTATGGACATGTGTATACTGGACCAAAATATAACGTTTTGTTCATCCATCAGCGATCCAAACTGCGATCCGGTTACATGTAGAGGGAAAGATCTCCTTGCATAAAGAGCTGAAGCTGAAGCGGCGAGAGCAGCGTGAACGCAGAGAGAGGAGACAGGAGGAGAAGGAGCAGGAGCTGCAGCACCTCCATTTACTACAGGAGGAACGTGAGCTGAAGAATGCAGAGCTGGAGCTGCTGAAGGAGGCGCAAAGACAAGCACAGCTACTGCTAGAGCAAGAGGAACAGCGGAGACGTGAACAGCACGAACAGCTCCAACAAACACTGGAGCTCCAGTTGAGGGAGGCACAGGAGGTAATAGGGCGTTTTACTGTATTAATGTCTGATTGTAATGGGATAAGTCCTAATATGTGTGTGTGTGTGTGTGTGTGTGTGTGTGTGTGTGTGTGTGTGTGTGTGTGTGTGTGTGTGTGCATGTGCATGTAGGCTCGTGTGTTTATGCAGGCTGAGATGGCACTGAAGGAGGAGGAGGCAGAGCGTCAAAGGAGACGGATCCGAGAGTTGGAGGAGTTGCAGCAGAGACTTGAGGAGGCACTGAGACAGGAGATCAAAGCAAGGCAGGATGAGGAGCAGCACCGATACAAACAAGCTAGGTGGGTGGGTGTGTGTGTGTGTGTGTGTGTGTGTGTGTGTGTGTGTGTGTGTGTACCACTGTAAATTCACAGTGCTACAAGGCACGATGTATTAGTGCAGTTGAGTACAGTGGAATGAGTTCAGTTCATCAGGACGTCACCTGAGAAAGTGATCATCTCACTTGGGTTAAATAAAGCACACACAGCTATTTTCAGAAAGTGAATACAGTATAATTTGCTGAAATTATGGTGGTGATGGGGGTAGAGAATATGTATATTGCTGGTCAATGAAGTTCTGGTTATGCTGGTTGTGATGGAGGAGTGAGGAGGTGATGACTTTGATGGAGAGAAGGGTGATGATATGATGGTTATAGAAACTACGTTGATGCTGATGTGGTGGTGCTTTAGATGATGGTGATGATAGTGTTGATAATGGAGATGGTTGTGATGTCTGTAGTGATAATGAAGGTGGTGGTAGAGATTATGTTGGTGGTGATGGAGATGATGGTTTACTTGATGACTGATGTTGATGTGGAGGACATAGTTGTGATCATGGAAAAGTGTGGGGGTTATAATAACGACGAGATAGTGATGGTGATGATGACAGCGGTGATTTAGTTGGTAGTGATATATTTCATGGAAATTTTGGTCTTGATGGATATGTTGAAGGTGGTGCGATTTTGGTGGGAGGATGGGGATATGATGGAGTTGATGGAAATTATAATGGTAGTTCTGATTGTGGTGATGATGGTGTTACTAATGACGACAATGATGGTAGTGATAACAGTGGTGATGGAGATGATGTTAGTGATGATGGTGGTGGTGGTGAGAACGGTGATAATGAATATTATGATGTTTTTTATATTAATATTTATAATAATTTGATATTAACGATGGTGATGGAGATGATGGTGTTGAAAGTAATCAGGCTAGTACCAATGTTGAAGTAGTGGCTGAGCAGATTGCTGAAGGGAAAGCTGGCTATAAGGAGAAATAACATGCTGACTGTGCAGGTTGCTGGAGGAGGAAGAGGAGAAGATGAAGGCCCTGATGACTCTACAGGAGGAGCAGGAGGAGTTTATTCAGAGAGAGCAGAAGGAGAAACAGGTGCTGAAACAGGAGATGGAGAACAAAACGCGAGCACTGGATGAGGCACAGAAACAGCTTGAGGAGATCAGAGCTAACAGACACAGAGTAGATCAGGATGTAGTGGTCAGTTCTCACACGCACTCACACTCAACTGGTTTTGTGAATATTTCTATTTTTATTACATTTTAGTTGAATAAGAGAATAAAATAATTTGGTTTATATTTTGTGTGTGTGTGTGTGTGTGTGTGGGTGTGCGTGTGTGTGTGCGTGCGTTCGTGCGTGCGTGCGTGCATGCACGCAGGCTGCACAAAGGAAGCTTCGACAAGCGAGCACTAATGTCAAACATTGGAATGTTCAAATGAACAGACTGATGCATCCTATTGGACCTGGAGGTAAGTGTTTGTGTATGTTTGTGTGTATGTGTTGTTCTCATTTATCCCAGTACTTGATAATTCACCTTATTAGAACTCATTCACTTGCATTTGTTATCGTCACTTTATTTAGGAAATACACCTCAACCTTTCCCAGTAGATAACCAGAGTTTTTCTTCATTCAAATAAACTCATGAGTTGTAATTCCTGACCCCAAGTCCCAGGAGGGGGACTTGGAATCCTTGGATTGACTTGGAATTCCTATTTGGATACTTGAGACAGTTCCCTCAACCCCAAGAACTGCAAGTGACCTCAAAACTAACACACTCCGAAGAAAAGCATTATCTGCTCCCTCACACAAATCAGCTCAGAGATACTCATGATTGGCTGGTGATCACTGTGACAGCTCAGAATTATGAAGTAAAGAATCAAGTGCATGTTTTCGATGCGCCACTTGGGAGCCAATTGTTTTTTTGTCAACCTCTTTCTGCCTTAAGGAGCTAGGTAGCATGTTGCTAATGTAAGAATAAGATAAAGGAGTGTATATGTTTCACCTGATTTGTAGCTTGAAGTTAGTAAGGTGATCGCAGTGAACCTCTAAACCAGGGGTCAGGAACCTTTTTGACTAAGAGAGCCAAAAAAATTAAAATCTAATCCTCTGAGAGCCAAATATATTTTTTACTCCTGAGACCAACAATTTTAGAGTATAATAAGACTGAATTTATTTTAAACAACGTTGTTATAACGAAGTTATTTATTAATAAAAAAAAAGTACTTCTTACTATTAATGCGACTTCTGGTGCTGCATGGTGTTGCTGATGGCTTCCTTTCTTGAGGTTCAGCTTCATGCAGGCGTTTAGGCTTCCATCTATTACACGCGACCGCAGGTTGGTCTTGGTGCTTTTCAGGTGTGAGAAGGACTGCTCGCGTGCGCATGTGGAGCCAAGCATGGTCAATACAACAGGTCTTACGCTGCAGTGTTTATGTGACAAGAAGCGCGTTCCAAGTTTTGGCAATCAGCTGGTCTGCGGGTTGAAGTTTTTTCATTCTGTCCATTTGTGTTTTGCTTGCCAGCTCTGCTTGGCTTCTTGCACATGAGCCGATCAAAACTAGGGAAATTTACCTCTTTACCCAAAAACAACTTGTTGCATATAATCCAATAAAATTAGAGTTTCAAGGTATCAGCCCCGCCCACATACTGGAGTACAGAAAGGATTGGCTTTCCGCTGTGCGCCACAGCGACAAGGGGCATTGAAAATAGATGTAGAGATTGAAATGCGTGAGATTTATTTTTGTTTTATTTGATGGCTTTGTTCTGTATTGTAATTTTAAGGACAGTGAAATTATGTATTAGTTATTCTTTTAAGAAAGGCCACCTGATTTATCTGAGAGCCAGATGCAGTCATCAAAAGAGCCACGTCTGGCTCGTGAGCCATAAGTTCCCGACCCCTGCTCTAAACTGTACCTCCTCTTTTCAATTGAAAGACTGACTCACACGTAAGTGATCTTACCTGAAAGTACAAGTTAATTTTGTTTTGAAAGGTTGATCGAATTAGCAATAAATGACCCTGTGTGAAATTTGGGATGAAAATATAATTTTTCACATCTGCCAATATGATAATCTAAGATAAAGAATGGTTTTCAAAGAGACCCCTAATTTCATTGCACTATTTGGCAGCTACATATTCCTTATTGCCATTTTCTCCCTAATTTAGTCGTTTCCGATTCACACCAATTAAATATTGTCTTCCCTATGACATGACCACAACCGACTAGGGATGGGAGAAAGCATGCACACACACCCTCCATGACATGCAATGCCAGCCACCCACTTCTTACTGAACTACTTGTGGTTTTGGGGTGGTCTAACACACTTGGAGGGAAAGCGCTATCCGCCTCCTCCTACAAATGAGCTCACAGATTGACTGGTGATCGCTGTGAGTGACAGATAAGTGAGCGTATTATTAACTCTGAATCTCTTCCTAACTCCTGCTCACTCTGCAACAAGATGAACAAAGTATGATTGCTGATTATTTCTCACTCCATGGATATCTCTATGATGGTAGGCTGCTATTGAGCTAGTGGGTCACAGTGCTTCCGGAATAAGTATGTTTAGATACTGTTTGTCCACTTTCAATACAATAGACCCCCAAAAACTGTTCAACAAACTCGGTATCTTTGGATAACCACCACACTCTGCTCATGGAATCACTCTGTACCACAAACCATCATAGTGAGCAGCAGGCATTGTTCACTCGCACCATGAACACAGGAGCACCACAGGGATGTATCCTTAGTCCTGCCCTTTTCACACAGATGTGCACCCATACACTGTTCTAAGGTGAGGTCTGCCAACAACAGCACCATACTACTACTATAGAACGGATACTGAGAAGTGCCACATAGACTTAACTTCTGGTCTGGTGGCAGTCAGGGAGTAACTTGATCCTGAACACCATCGAAATAAAGGAGGCTGTTGTGAACGTCAGTAAAAGTAGGAAAATGGCATCTTCCTCCTGCCTTATCAATGGTCAGGAGCAGAACATCATCAAATTTCAGGTACTCCACATGACAAAGGACCTGGCATTGACCTCCACATGACATGGCATTGACCTTGATGAGGATCGTGGAAATCAACCTTCTAGATCTGGATATTGTTTACACTAACTGGGGCCGTGCATCTTTATTCATCACCTGATTGAAATCCATTACAATATTTTGTTTGTTTGTTTGTTTTTAAAGTACGTCAAAATATCAACTCCTGTACCGGACACTAGTGACTCAGTGGTTACTGGACTGGGTTACTGATCTGAAGGGTTGTGGTTCAAGCTCCAGTTCTAGTACAAGCTACCACTGTTGGGCCCTTGAGCAAGGCCCAAACTCAGGGGTGCTCAATCCTGCTCCTGGAGATCTACCTTCCAGATAACTTTATCTCCAACACTAATGTGGCCCATGTGACATGTAAGATCCAGTCAGGACTTCAGACATTTCAAAGTCCCTTGATTGGATGATTGGATGGTTAGGTGGGCATAATTAGGGTTGGAGCGAATGCCTTCTGGAAGGTAGATCTCCAGGAGCAGGATTGAGCACCCCTGCCCTAACTGTTTGTTTCCCTCATATGAGGCAAAAGATGCAGTACCATGAGGACACACCCTAACATGATGACTAACAGATTCTTCTCCAGCTCTTTTGTTCTCCTTGAAGTTACCACGTATCTTATGTCTTGGTTTCTTATATTCTTTGTCAAAGCTGTTGGATATTAGAATCTGTTTTATCTCTGTGTGTCTTTGTGTGTGTTTTGCAGAGAAGCGATCTTCGACAGGTGGCTACTCCAGTTTCCGCATCCCGCTACAGAAGGATCCCTCGCTGCAGCTTAGACAGACGAGCAGCGAACAGGATGAAGAGAGCAAAGAGAACACAGCGGAGAACCAACTCTCAAAGGCCTCCAATGGAACCATGGACACACACTGAGGGGCCTGGCCAAACAAGTCCACACCTCGATTTCATTGGCAGGACACTTGACACGTGTGACAATCGATCAGTGATACCCATATGAGAGCGAGGGAGAGCATTACTGAAGCTCACGCTTCAGCAGCGAAGATCTCCAGAGACCACTCGAGCTCACAGTGACTTACCTCAATACTTAATGCTTGTTTTTAAGATGTATGACTGAATCTTGACTCATGCAACAAATCTAGAGTTGAACACAGCTTCTGTTTACCCACACACTGTAAAAAATATCACCTGGACACAAATTGAATTTTTCATTCTGAATTTTGGCTGGTCGATGTATAATGGATGTACAGGATGTACACAAATATGTGATCATTACACGTGTTTTAGTGAGACTCAGATTTTTCTCCGAGGAAAAGAAAACTAAAGCCTCAGCATACTTCCTGTGGAAATGATGTTTGGATAGCTTCCACAGACAGTGTACCACGACGATACTGTTAAGAAAACAGTTGTTATTTTTTTAATTTCAATTTTTCGTTGTTTCTTTTTTTCCTCCTCCTACTGATTTAGTCACGGCTAATTTCCGCCCGTCAATTATCGCCTAACAACGACACAGGACAACCACCAACCAGAGAGGGGTGTAGGCAAGCATGCTTATTGAATAATATCCCTGTTTGTTTAATGGTCTTTTTTTGTAAATTCAGAAAATAAATAAGAAACTCTTGTTTGTTTTGGTGTCCTAATGTGTTTACTTTCAAATATTTCATTAACTAGAAATCACCTTCTTATACAGGGTTCGCTCACTTGCCGCGGTTAATTGGGACCGAGATCCCCCCGCGACCACCGAATACCGCGAAGTAGGATCAACCCCCTCCTGACTGATATATACGTACATGTATATGTGTATATATATAATATCAATAAATACACATTCAATGCTATAAATGTTTATAATAGCAATTAAGCATTCAAAAATAATGCATAAGATGTAAATAAAATATAATATACACACACATACAGATGGTATTGCATGAGAAGAAGACACTCGTGCAGATGCGCATGCACGCACTCAGATGCACACCTCACAAAAATGTAAGTAGTTTTGATGGGAGCTTTTGGGTTTCCTTAATTTCCTTTTTTTTTTTTTAATTCGATGAATATTTAAAAAAAAAAAAAACACGATGCACAGAAGCCGCATGAATTGAAGCATGAAGTAGCGTGGGACCCGGGTATTTGTGGAAATGTTCATAAAATTATAACAGCGCCACCTGCAGTACTGGAGTCTTCCTCATCATGGGTTTAGTTTCATATTAAACTTGCAGATTTTACTAATGCTGAGGCCTTCAGTGCTGGTAAACATCAAGTTTATGCTGTGTCCAACATTTTATATTTTGTTTCATCTCATGTAAAGGTCAAATGTACAATAAATCATCATGACACACATTACCAATGTCTCAGTTGCTCAAACAAAAACTTTGTATAGTCCCACACAGAGGGCTGAAGAGGCTTGATGGTTTCTTGCTATTTGTCTTTGAATTCTGAGATGCAGGGTGTAAAAGAGTGAAGGAAACAGTGAAACTCTGAAGCCACTGTGGTTTCTTCATTTCCTGTTAATGCTGCAGAAAACATGTAAATCTCTCTCTCTCTCTCTCTCTCTCTCTCTCTCTCTCTCACACACACACACACTCACTATCACTCACACACAACATTCTTTTCAAAATTCTTTATTATTACTAAAAATCATTATAATGGTCTCTGTGGTTTTGAAATGAGCTGTAAATGAATTTAAGTTTGTTTAATATAATTTCATTTATTCGTTGCAAAATTTTTCTGCAAAGCACAGGCCAGACTTCCTGTTTTCTAAATATTATTCCATTTTGAATTCTGATTAAGATGGAACTTGAAATGTCTCAGTGGCACATGGCTCAAAATAGCTCTCTCATGTCCTGTTGTATGATGAGTTAAACATTGGAATGCTTAGCTACAATCAGAGTCTGATGGAACTACTCTTTGAGTCTTCTGAAACTTGTATCCTCCTTCCAAGCTGCTTGAAACTGAAGTGAGGATCCAGTGGAGGAGCAGGCTGACTCGCTGGTTGTTGATGTGCGTCCTTCTGTGTCATCAGCAGGTAGCTCAGGATCGTCAGTGTTTCGCCCCTTAACCTGGACACTTCACCTGAGTGGGGCAGTGAGGGCCGGTTGTGAAACCTAACCCTCACCCACAGAAGGACGCCAGTTGTTGTTACGCTTCAACCACAGCCATCTAGAACTGCTCTCTGCTGCTGCGCCAATCTCCTTGATAGCTTGCTTCACCTGCTTTGGGGGCATGCCTAGTTTCTGCAGGAAGTAACGTGTTGATGAAGAAGGGAATCCTCTACATCCGACTTCCACAGGGAAGAGAACTGCGTGCCATCTTTTGACTGTGCTTCATCGACCAGATCTTGGTATTTTGCTTTCTTTAGCTGATGGGCGATGTCGAGCCGGTCTTCCCAGGGAACTGTGAGCTCGATAATGAAGATGGACTTGGAGCTTTTTGACAGAAGAACGGCATCTGGTCGTAGTGATGTTGTTGCCACCTCTTCTGGGAAAACCAGTCTTCTCTTTAGGTCAACCTGTAACTCCCAGTCTTGTGCCCCTTGAAGGATCGAGCGGGTCTGGGTGGGTTTTACAGATCCTGTGGGTACCGGACTTCCCTCTTTAACAAAGCTCACGGGTTGTGGTGGTAATGTCACTCTCTTGTTTGCCTTCAATCTCTCCAGGTCTATCCACTTTGCTATCTCTGTTAGAACTTTGTCATGTCTCCATCTGTATCTTCCATCCCCAAGTGCCTTTGGACATGCTGATAGGATGTGGTTCAGTGTACAAGAGTTCGTACCACATAGTTTGCATGTTGCACTGTCTTCTATTCCCAGGTCATCAGGTTGCTTGGAGTTGGTAAGAGATCGGAGATGGCTCGGAGAAGGAAGCTAAGTTTGCCCTGATCAGTTCCCCAGAGTTCCTTCCATGATAGGGGTCGATCTAGTGCAGCATCCCACTGTACCCAGCTGCCCTGTTTTGCAAGCCCTACTGCTTTGACTCTACGTTCCTCTTCTTCCGATTCCCGGATCCTCTGCACGACTAGCTCTCTCTTCTGCTTGTTGTTGGCTTGGCTCCAATGCTGGGAATGGTAGTTTCCCAGGCCAAGACGACCCTTGCACACAGTGCCAACTATTTCTTGATGTTTTAGTAGTTCTTCAGCATCTGTAACTGCTCTCTGGGGCTTCCACTTCCTTCCACTCTTGATGGTTTCTGCTGATAGGTTTACCTTCTTGTCTTTGGATGTGCGTAGTGTGGTGACAGCTCGTGCTTTTGCGACCTTGAATTCTTCCACTACAGATGTCACTGGTAGTGTTAGTTTGGCAGTCTTGCTGTAGATGTTGATTGCACTAAAGCTGGGTGGCACCCCCAACCATCTTCTAAGAAACTTGCTGCAGAGTCTCTCCATGGCTTCAACTGCAGACATGGGAATGTCGTACAACAAGAAGGGCCACTGCAGTCTTGGTATAATGCCAAACTGGAAGCACCACACCTTGAACCTTCCCTGCAATTGGCTGTTGTCTATCGCTTGAAGCCAGTTCTTTACTTGTTGTTTAACAGCCTTGATGTTGCTGGTGTCTTTCAGGGAGCTATCGTAGTTCTTCCCAAGGCACTTGATCTGTTCATCTTGTATGGTTGGGATCTTTTCCCCTTGGATGCTGAAGGTGTTCTTGGACAGCACTCCATTCTGTAAGCATAGGCTTCTTGATTTTGAAGGCTTGAATTTCATTCTTGCCCAGTTAGTTGCTCTTTCTAGCCCTCTTAGTATCCACCTTGTTCCTGCAAATGATGAGGTCGTGATCGCAATGTCATCCATGAAGGCTCGACATGGTGGGTGTCTTGTGCCATCTTCGGCCATGGGACCTCTGCATTCTTTTCCACCAGCTTTCAGGATGAGGTTCATAGCGGTAACAAATAGGATGACTGATACTGTGCATCCTGCCATTATGCCTTTCTCCAGCCTCTGCCACTTGGTGGTAAAATCTCCAACAGTGAAACGCATCTGTAGATGGTCCATATAGTGCATCACTAGTTCAACCAGATCTTGTGGTATGCGATAGTGTTGGAGTGCTGTTCGAATGATCTGATGTGGTACGCTTGGGTAGGCTTGGGCAAGATCTAACCATACCACTGACAGGGTCTTCTTGTCTCTCTTTGCTTCTTTGATGAGCTGGCTGATTGCTGAGGTGTGCTCAAGGCATCCTGAATGGCCCGGGATTCCTCCTTTTTGCACACTAGGGTCCACAAATTCATTTGCTAGCAGGTAGGAAGTCATTCTCTTTGCCACTATTGACCAAAAGATCTTTCCCTCGATGTCTAGCAAGGAAATTTCTCTGAACTGGGATAGTGTTGATGAGTTCAATTCCTTTGGTACAAAGCAGCCTTCTGCTAGTGTCCATGTGCTTGGTAACTGTTTTTTCTTCCATAAAACACGGAGAATCTTGGCTAGCCTACGGAGCAGCAAAGGGCAGTTCTTGTAGATCTTATATGTCGTGCCTGATGGCCCTGGTGCTGATGCTGATCGAGCTTTCTTCACAACTGACTTGACTTCATCAAAAGTGAAATCTGACATATTGAAGGAGGTGTGGGGTTCTGGAATGGGTAGCTGGAAAGGGCATTCTCCGAGTGGGCTGTCTCTTTCTGCATCGCTGTGCGGCTGTGATACTATCTTCTACTTCTTCTCTTGAGCATGTTAGCTTTCCACTCTTTGGTTTTCCTAAAAGGTCAGATGTGAATCTGAAGGGCTTCTGAAGAATGCCTGTCTTTTCCTTCTTTTCTCCCTTTGCTTCCTTCAAGTGTCTCAGCTTTATGGAGTAGAAGAAGCTTCTTATGTAGGTCAGAGAGAAGCTCTTCTAAACCTGCTTTCTCTATGCCTTCTGCCTTGCGCCATCTTTTCTTAAGGCTTCGCTGATCCTTGCGCAAAGAAGCGATCTGGCGTTGTCTTCTGCTAGGGCCTGCTTTTGGTCTTTCTTCCTTGGTCTCTTTCACACCAAAGGTTTCAAGGCTTTCTTGGAACACGATCTGGGTCATGGTCTTCATCTTATTGACTGCATCTCCTTTCAAGGTGTTTTCAAGGATAATGTCAAGGCTCTCATCCAGTTGTTTCCATCTGCGGTCTGATGCTGGTGGTAAGTTCAGCCGTGGCTTCTTCTCCAACTTTGTTTCTTTGATGATTCCATTCTCTGCTCTAGTGTTCTGAGCGGCTAGAACTGGGAGGTCCTGGGCACTGTGGTTGGAATCCTGGTCCGGAACCTCTGACGACTGATGAGCTGTCTGTGTAAACTCAGAGATGGATCTCTGTGAATCGCTGATAGCTTTGGCGTTGTTCTTGCCGTGTTTTACACTTTGTCTTCCCTTGATGGATTTTCACTCCACGCTCATTTTTGAAGAGACCGCCACAGCTGTTGCATCTTCGCTTTGCCTCATCTAGTACTGTTGCCGCTTTTCTTCGTAGTCCATATGTCATTGTCCTGGTCAGAATCCATGTAATCTGTCCGGGTAGCAGATTATCCTCCCCTCCTCGGTCTGCTTGGGGTATTCTCTCTGTAATGTACTTGAAGCGTTGTGAATGCAGTGCTTCGGGGTGCTAACCCTAACACTATAGCGACCCGTCTTTCCGGGCTGTCATTCGTTCTTTCTCGAACGTCAATGGGCCTTTCCCCATGGTCACTTAAATGTACATGATGAGTTAAACATTGGAATGCTTAGCTACAATCAGAGTCTGCTGGAACTACTCTTTGAGTCTTCTGAAACTTGTATCCTCCTTCCAAGCTGCTTGAAACTGAAGTGAGGATCCAGTGGAGGAGCAGGCTGACTCGCTGGTTGTTGATGTCCTTCTGTGTCATCAGCAGATGGCTCAGGATCATCAGTGTTTCGCCCCTTAACCTGGACACTTCACCTGAGTGGGGCAGTGAGGGCCGGTTGTGAAACCTAACCCTCACCCACAGAAGGACGCCAGTTGTTGTTACGCTTCAACCACAGCCATCTAGAACTGCTCTCTGCTGCTGCGCCAATCTCCTTGATAGCTTGCTTCACCTGCTTTGGGGGCATGCCTAGTTTCTGCAGGAAGTAACGTGTTGATGAAGAAGGGAATCCTCTACATCCGACTTCCACAGGGAAGAGAACTGCGTGCCATCTTTTGACTGTGCTTCATCGACCAGATCTTGGTATTTTGCTTTCTTTAGCTGATGGGCGATGTCGAGCCGGTCTTCCCAGGGAACTGTGAGCTCGATAATGAAGATGGACTTGGAGCTTTTTGACAGAAGAACGGCATCTGGTCGTAGTGATGTTGTTGCCACCTCTTCTGGGAAAACCAGTCTTCTCTTTAGGTCAACCTGTAACTCCCAGTCTTGTGCCCCTTGAAGGATCGAGCGGGTCTGGGTGGGTTTTACAGATCCTGTGGGTACCGGAATATATAAGGCTTGTGTATATAAAAAAATGTAAGAACCAAGAAAATATTTGCTTCGACCTTTAACAAAAGCCCTTTCATATTCTATACATCATGCACAGACTTGAAAATTTGTGTTATGTTTAATGATAGAACAGAATTACACATAATGTAATGATGAATAACTGCTTATTATTTACCCTGCTCAGACCCAACCCCACTGTGTAATTTCTCCACACTCCACGCAATGTTTCCAGATTACAGTGGTACCTCGACTTACGGGTGTCCCTTATAACCAATTTTCCATGGTATGAGCTTCGATCCCACCAAAAATCTGCCCAATCAAAAGAGCAAATTTTTATCTTGTGAGCTCTGCTGGGTAAATGGCTTTTCTGGGCCGATTAGCCTTATATTCTTCCACATGTATTTCTCCGTACTCCAAGAACGCCTTGTGCAGTCCTTCTGAATTATTTTCTGTGATGCCCCCTATAGGAAGAAAAAAAAACATTTATGTGCTCCCGACCCCCGACTAAAAAATAGTGTTCAATTGCACTTCATATCGTTTGCTCGGTGCTGTTTCCCTACACCATAGGGAAAACAGTGAAAGTGTCACTGCCACCTGTTGTACAGGATGCGCAATCACACTTAAGGCTGGTCCAGTATGTTAAAAAAGTATGTTCCCAAGGGTCATATGCACCAATTAGCCTGGTTAAAACAGTTAAAAAAATCCAAATAAATAAAAAGTTTTATATATATATATATGTATATATATATATATATATATATATATATATATATATAGTAGTGTAAGTTAATGTTAAGTGCTATTCTCAAGTTCAGACACACTTACTGTATTGTTTATTGACATTGTTTATCCTTGTTTTATTATTATTTATTGTTAATTACAGTATTATTAATGTTACTGTACGTGTTTTATTATTGTGAAATGTTTATTGTTACATCTTTATCTTAAATATATTTTGTCAAAAATACATGTTTGTGTGAGTTTATAATAGTTTGGGAGGGGATTGGAACGGATTATTTGGTTTTCTATTGTTTCTGATTGGAATTTTTGTTTCATCTAACGAACGTTTCCACTTATGAGCTCGCCCTCAGAACGGATTAATTTCGTAAACAGGAAAAACTTTTGCAGAAGAGTATTATCGAATGGTTCTCATGTGAGGATTTCACGAGGACATAAACACAGTATAACTGGCATTAAATATGACGCCCAGCATGAGGCCCAAAGGGACCAGAGAGATTATTGTACTTGTATCGAAAACGGGGCTGTAACGTCACTTCTCAACTCTGGGGATTGTCCATGACAACCCCATATCGACTAAAGATTTAAAAATGAAGGATGCATAAATAATTTAAAGTTAATTATTCTTTTCCTATTTTAAATTATTTAATTTAAAAAATTATGAAAAATTAAAAAAAAAATGTTATTTTATTATTTTTTTTAATTGCAGTTTACTGTTTACATGGTCTTGTGTAATATTTTTCTTTCGCTTTCTAACCTCAAAGATACTAAGTACAACTCCGAGACAAATAATTATTTTACTTGATAGGAATGTAACAAAAGTGAAAAATGAAAACACATAATGGAAAAAGAATCTCAGGTCTTCTTATTAAGTTGGTTTCTTCCGGGTACTCTGGAATTAGGATAATTAGTTGTCAGTGTGAATAATTTTGATTGTCTGTTGCCCTGTGATGGATTGGTGAGCTATTCAGGTTGTACCCCGCCTTCGCCCAGAGTCAGGTTTGGTATTATTATTATTATTATTATTATTACTTCCGTTTAGTTTTTCATTCTTATGCACTTAATAATTGTGATATAATAACATTAAAGGATACACAATACATCTGATTTTTTTATATTGGTTTTAATTTTTAAGTGAATTTAAAACGATTTTATTCTCAAAATGATTATTACGTCTTTTCCGAAGGTTTATTAAATTTGTTCGACTTGTTTAATATTCTTGGAAGGTAAAAAATAGAATTAATAGAAAAACGGCAATATTTCCAAACCCAGAAATTTTTCTTGCATTTAGAATAAATATTTTAATGTGTAATTTTGTAATAGGACAAGTCTTACTTTTTTTTCTCAATTATACTACAAAAAAAAAAAAACGAATAAGTTAAAAGTTTTTGTTTGACCCGGAAGTAGTAGTTATTTACATCCGAAATTGGTGCGGCTGTCCTCAGGCAGGCTGCTGTAGTAAAATGGCGTCTCCGTTGAGCTGCGTTTGGACCGGTTTGTGCCGAGCGCGATTAAATTCGGTGTATCTGCGGCGCGCGGTGACTCAGAGCAGGACTTCCGGTGCCGCCGGAGCCGCGAGCGTGACGGATTTGCAGCCTGCAGCGCACGAGGATGACAGTCACGGACACGCAGAGGTCAACCCGTTTGACAAGGTGCTGTAGATACCGGGAACGTAAACAGGCCCAGTGACCCCGTTGAGGGGAGAGTTTAGGATTGTACTGCAGTTCTACTGCAGTTGTACTGCATCGACTTACACATCCGTCCCATCAACACTGCACATCCATCCCCGGGACATTATCGCGGCTCTAAATGAAGAGATCAGCTCAAGGGGCCAAAACATTTGCACCAAAACCTTTCAGGCTTTTAAGTGGGCTCTATTTGATGTAAAAAAAAATCCTGTCGGTTGTAAATAATGTCACATTTATTTTTATTATTAATAAGATTTTAGCTAATGTTATTTACCTTACAGCGTCACGGAAGACTCTGATTGGTCAGAATTTTGTGGCGTTGATTAATTTTTGATGACCACATATAAATATATGCATAACTCACTCCAATTACATGTGGCCATTCGGGATGTACTAACCACAATGATTGAATGTTTACACCATGCTGATGGAAGAAGTCTCCAGTGTCAGTGCTTTGGAACACCTTTCACTCCTTGAGTTTTTTTGTTTGTTTGATTTATGAACTTGAGAAAGGAAGTGGACATGAAGGTCATTGGCGTAAGAGAAGATGCAGAGGACAGGGTGAGATGGAGGCAGATGATTCGCTGTGGCGACCCCTGAAGGGAACAACCGAAAGAAGAAGAGAAAGGAGGTGGACGGTGCAGGACCGAGTATTTATTGATGTAGCAATATCAGTGAGCGTGAGACCAGGAAGTGACCCGGTTTATGTATAAATAGATAAAAAGCGACCCTGAGGAACAATGCTGGAGGAACAATGCTGAGGAACAATGCGTTATGCTGCTTCATCACGCCATCGCCTCACTGATTATTTTCCTCTTACACATACACATGTTTGTTACTGTCACGGTCAACACGTGTTACAACTAATTATTAAACTAATTACTTAACTCATCAATTGGGACCTGAAGCACTAAATTAAATAATAAAAAAAAAACAACTATCTATCGGGTCTCATGCCGGGACGGCATAAACAGAACACGAGACCCAAGCTGACACCACATTGTTCAATCGGAGGCGAGGACTGGAGCGTCTTCTGATCTCACTCCAAAATCGAGAAGGTCTTCATTCACTACATCTTCCCAGCGAAGACGTGAACGGACAGGGTAGTGTCGCCATCCGAAGCTGATAGGATTCAGCTGAAACAAAGACTTTGCTGGGATATTGGGCCCTCTCAGAAGATGGCGGATAACTCTTGTGAGTGGCACGGTGTTCGTGCAAATCTGGAGAACTTCATTACTGACTAAGTCGTTCCAGCAAATCATCTCTAGGCGACGGAGTGCACGCGTATCAAAGGCATTCAGTTTTCTCGCCTGTGCAACTGAGAAGGTCCAGGTTTCTGAGCCATACAAAAGCACTGGCAGGATGGCAGGATTGCAGCATTGTAAATTCCAAACTTTGTTTTGCAGGAGACAGCTCGCTGAGACCAAAGTTGTGATTGTAGGCGCTTGAGGACACTTGTTGCCTTTCCGATACATCGGTAGATGTCTTTGCCGCAGCTTCCATCAGTTGATATCACAGAACCCAAATATTCTTGCTCTGAAGTAATAACCACGTCTACTCCATTAACAGTGACGGAGGGCGGTGGGTTACCATTGGCGACGGCTATAATTCGGGTCTTACTCCAATTGACTTGAAGCCCAAGCTTTGCTGCTTCTTCCTGACGGACCCTGAGGTCTAGCCGCAGCTGTTCCAAAGAAGGCAAGAATACGGTAACATCATCTGCGTATTCGAGGTCCATTGCACAGTTGAATAAATCCAGTCGGCGACACAACCCTGACGCACACCACTGTGATGCCGAAACCAGTCGCTCCCTTGTTTCCCAATCCGCACCATGCTTTCACTATGGTGATAAAGATCAGAGAATACGTTCACTAACTTTGCAGGGAGCCCTGACAAGTCTCGGCATTTCCAGAGTGATGATCGATGGACGGAGTCAAATGCTGCCTTCACATCGATAAACCCTAATAAGCCGTAGTGCTGCGCTTGAATTCATTCACTTTTTGGATAACGTTCCCCACCGCAAAAATATGCTCCGTCGTTGACCTATTTTCTCTGAATCCGACTTGGTTACGATGTCTGGTGCAAGAGAGGGCAGGTTGCGCACGAGACAGGAGGATGGATGCATATTGCTTCTGCACAGTTGGAAGGAGTGTGAGCCCACGATAGTTGTCACATGTTAAGTTTTCTCCTTTTCTCCTCCAGAAGGGAAAGATAATACTGCGATGCCATTCCTGGAGGATTTCCTCCTTCATATATATCATATTGAAAAGGCGGGTAAGATGGCTAATCAAACCTTCACCACCGCTTGCTAAAAGTTCGGTTGGGATTCCATCGATACCAGCGGATCTGCCTCTTTTCAACTTTGTGAGGGCTACTTTGACTTCTTCCTGTGTGATCTGTTCTATTGAGCACTCTGAAATACCAGTGGGTGGTTGTGAGTCTCGCAACAGGGGAACAATCGATTGCTATGGCTTATTGAGTAGACATTCGAAATGGTCTTTCCATTGGCGCATGCAGTCACGAGATTCCGTTAGGACTTCTCCATTAGTGATCTTTGAGTTGTATATTTGAATCTTGCGGTTTCGTGCACATTTTCCAAAGGCATTTGAAGATTTCGCCTGGGTTACGCTGTCATGCTGCCCGCTCAAGTACAGCGGCCCGTTCTTCAAAGAATTTTTCTTTGTCACCTTCTATAACACGATTCCTGCCAATATTTAGCTGCTGATATTCGTTGATTCGGTTGTTAAGCCGAGCTTGCCGTGGCTTCTCAATTATATCGAGGGTGGCTTGGGAGATCCAAGGACGACGCGCCTCTCTAGTTGCTTTTCCAAGGACCTGTTCTGCAGCTCGTAGGATCGGTTGCTTATATGCTCAAACTCCTGGTTCTCATCAAGACTTTCTACTACATCGTCATGGAGGGTCCCTGCACTACCAAGAACAGCAAAGCGATTGTTCACTTCAACCTGGTAGAGGTGTTCAACTCCCGGATCTTTGTGTTTCGAAAGGTTGAACTTTGGTGTACTTCTCGATTTCTGTTCGGCTCTGAGCATTAGCCTCATAGACATCGTAAGAGGATGATGATCTGTATTACCAACTTGAGCGCTCCGATAAACCCGGCAATGCGTGGCACTGGAACTCCAGCAACGAGAAATCTGAATATGATCAAGAGCACAACGTGTTCACCCATCATTCGAGTACCAGGTCCAATAATGAATGCGCTTGCGTTGGAAGCAGGTATCGGCAGCTTTCAGATCTTCTGCTAGGCAGAAATCAAGCATACGTGGGCTGTTATCGTTTGTTTCATGATCCACAAAGAATCTTCCCTCCGCATTACTGTGCGAATTGTGTGAATTCGAACTGAGAGTGGCATTGGCATCCGTAACACTACAGTGATGTCGTGTCTGGAAACCTGGCACACTAAACTTGACAGTATGTCATAATAGCGGTCCTTGTCATGATCAGGCGCGATGTTGGAAGGAGCATATGCGACGATAACAGCAAGTTTACCTTGATGGTGCTTAAATCAGGCGGTAAGAACTCGTTCATTTACTGGATTCCAACTAATCAAAGCTCTCTGAGATGCAGGTGTGAGGGCTAAGGCAACACCAGCTTGTCCAATTCTAGGGCCGTTCTGGGCGGTGGAAGTTACACCTGACCATCGGAATCAGTGACGATTAACGACAGTTTCTCCTGATCCATTCCATCTGCATTCGCAAAGTCCCAGCATGTAAAGTTGTAGGCGGTTCATTTCTCTAATCAAAAGCTCCGGATGTCCTGAGTGTCATAGTGTGAAAACATTCCAACCTCCGATATTCATATTAGTCTGCATATCCAAATAACTGTTGGTCCTTATGGCATTTCCGGGTCTAATGCACTGATTAACAATTTGGTTTGTATCTCGTGTTCTATTCGTAACAAGGTGGGGGGGGGGGGGGGTAACCTGGCCAGGTTGTTAGCCCTGCGCAAGCTAGATAGCATGGTGGTTGAACCACCTGAGGCGAGCCATCACACTGATTGACAAACATTAGCGCCGGTGACCAAATCCGGATGCCAGTGGGAGCCTGATGGGATCGAGAGAGGAGGTTCCTCGTCATTCCACTGGAGGCTATCTGTCACTCCCCCCAATCTGATTGGCTGTTAGAAAAGATTTTTTTCGTCATACGGTTGAGCACACTACATGAATTAATTTAATAATCCGTTAAATAAAAGTCGTATAATTGTTTGTGTCTGATTATTTTCACTCGTATTGGAAGAAAACGTTTCAGTGTATCGCAGTAATGATAACCAAGCATGATCATGTAAATATCTCCATGAAGCATGAACTGAAGAAAGAAAATAAAATTTAAGTGAATTTAGACATTTTTGAAAATAAGAACTCACTCGCCAGCTGATCCTCTCATCAGTGAACAGGATGTTTTCATCGCCAAAGAAAATTTTTCATGCTAAAAGTTGTCGAAGAATTAAAATGATTGTACCATTTATGTATAATATATAATCTGATTGGTCAATGTTCTGCGTGGTTCCACCGGACCAGTACCACTAAGTCAGTTCTATGATGCCAGTGGGGTGTTCTATGTTCTATGAGAGGGGTGCAAAGTCTTTACGTCTTTTTTTTTTTTTTTTTTTTTTTTTGACAGAACCCAGATTACCATGGCTTTTCAGATGACCCGTTTGTAGATGAGTGGAACATGAAGTTGGCTTTTTTCTTTGGCATTTCCATGGCTATTGTTGTCGGTGGAACCTTCGTCCATTATTTACCGGATCACGGGTAAGAGTGACATCAACTCGCAGTTATGCCATTTTTGTCCCTAAATCACCTTCATTTGGTGTGTTGTGTGAATTTTATGTTCACTCTCAAAACCTCTTCATCATCTTCCGCTTAATCCGGGGTCGGGTCACGGGAGCAGCAGCCCAAGCAATGAAGTCCAGACGTCAATCTGTCCACCCACTTCCACCAGTTCTTTTGATGGGGGGACACCGAGGTGTTCCCAGACCAGCCGAGAGACATAATCTCTCCAGTGTGTTCTAGTTCGACCCCGGTGTCTCTTCCCAATTGGCCATGCTCGAAACACCACACCAGGGAGGCCAGATGCCCGAGCCACCGCAACTGGCCCCTCTCAGTGCAGTGGAGCAGCGGTATTAAGTCATGGACTGTAGATAACATGGACCCAACACTTTCTGTGACTTGTTTTATAGACGTGAAGCTGTTTCTTTCCGTCTGGTGTCGATGCGTTAGGAATTTTCTCTGGTTCAGCTGCGTTCCGTAGAGTCAGGGGCTGGCCGTACATTTTTCTTCGACACGCCCCTCTGTTTCAGATATAATCTGGTCTATGTCAAGCCCGGATCTTGATTACTTTCAGCTCAAGATCTTTAATTAATACAGATGTGTGTAGGAACGACTTTATTACTCAAACATGAACTGGAATTTGTTGAGTGGTGAACTCCGACTTCATGATCAGCAGATGTTATGTTTAATGCAGATGTGGTGCAGCGTGAGCTATTTTCCTTGGGATGTTATGTATAAAATCCACTGTAAGGTTATTGGTTGTGTGTGTGGTCATTGAACTGATGGCTTTGTGATTAATATTCAAATATTGTTTGCTAGCATGAGAGCTTTGTACGTACCATGATTTTAGAAATGGCACTTTGTTCTGATCGTTGTGGAGAAGTCCATATCAGTAGGTATATGACGGTGCATTCTAGATCTTCTAGTAAAACAACATTTTTGTAAAATTACCGATATTAGTACGTAAATAGAAAATGACAATTTTTCCTGTATAAAGACATGAGAATGGGTGGAGCTTAGCATAGGCCATCCAGCATGACCTTTCGACTTCATCTTTTGCATGTGACTGGGGTCAAGCTCATGTCCTGGGTTTCCTCTTTTTCCTGTATGGTTTCTTTGTAGTATGCGGCAGTGGGCTCGGCGGGAAGCTGAGCGACTCATTGTACTGAGAGAATCGCAGAATCTCCCTCTGATCAACGAGAACTACTACGACCCGAGCAAGATCGTCCTCCCTTCATCCACAGACGACTAAGCGGCGGTGGATGACTTTTGCCGCTCCACTTCCTGTTCATTTGTATTTGATGTACATTTAATTATCGTGAAATATCACAATAAAACCTTGTTATTAACCTGTGACGCTTGATTCATTTTTATGTTCCATTATACAGCTATTTGAGAATCTATAAATTATCAATGCATAAAATATAAAAAATACTGCATTTAAAAAAATGTAAATTATTTTCCCCATTAAACAATCCAGAACAACTTTTTAAGATTAGTTTGAATGTTGCGGCTTTGCAGCTCCTCTTTACAAAAGTCAGCAATGGTTCTTTTATATGAACCTCTCACCATGGACAGTGACAGACACGGCCCGCCTTTGATAACCCAGTTATCTGCACTGGGGGGGGGGGGGGAGAGACACACAGTGACAACCTTGTGGAGAGTGGGACTCGAACTTCCAACCCTAGGATCAGCGATCCAGCACTCTTTTACCACCAGGCCGCCACTGCCCTGAGTTTACTTAAATATATTATTATTATTATTATTATTATTGTTGTATATGAGATAGCTACACGTTTTTCTGGTAGTATATGAAACTGTAGCAGGTGTTTCCTAAAAACATATCTATGCATTTCGAACATACGAATCGATTCCGATCGAATCCTTTTTGTTGCACGTGTTTATTTGAATATTAATTCATAAACCCTGATCGCACTTCCGATATTCGCGTTACTGTACTGATATGCTTGCTCTTATTGGTCAGGAGGGATCAAATCGTGTCCAGGGGCGGGGCATTTGGGTCGCGAGCAGGAAAACGACGTTCCAAAGGAAAACGGTAAATATGTTCTCACATTTTATTCAGTTTTCTTTTAAACTTATTCGAACTAATTCGATGAGGACAATAAATGTAATCTCGAGTATATAGCGTCTGACGGACTATTGACACATTGTAAACTTAAATAAAATAATAAATGCGGTAATTAGCAAGGAAGCTAGGTTCCATTTTATATCCCACCTGTATTAGAAAAAAAACCCGCCTTCTGTCTTATGATTGGCTGATGTTTCCAACTCTACCATTATACTGTACAATCGGTGACGAGCTCATGGGCGTTTATCCAGTCATATCGAAGGAGGTGGGAATTCTGAAAATGTGTGTGGGGGGGAAACAATGACGTTAATCCTGGCGAAATAATTTTCCGATAGCTTTGATCTGAAGAAACTGATCATGCTTCAGAATATGTTAAACTTTCAGCCATTTTGTTGGGTTATTTTAGCGAAGGTGTTTCTGTGCTGAAATAGCTAATGGAAAATAAATATTTTAAACGCGTAAAGTTATGAATCTAGACAAACAGTTTAATCTACCCCCCCCCCCAAAGTTTTAAAAGGTTTAAAAGCGAATTAGAAACACCTCTATAACTAACCATATTAAAAATACCATAATTTATGAATATGCAAATAAGCAGCATAGACACACCCCCTGGCGAACTGTTGCATCATAAGCAGCTGTTAGCTGGAGAGAGATTAAAAGAGACTTGAGTGTTTATTATGAAATCTCTGAAGGCAGAATAGGGATTGTTTTCCTTTAGAAAGTTGTTTGTGAAAGACATTTACATATGATCTCTGATGTCAGGAATATTATTTCTGTTGCGAATTGACTTCATTGTGATGTGCAGATGGCTGCGATTCGTAAGAAACTGGTGATCGTTGGCGACGGCGCGTGTGGAAAGACTTGCCTGCTTATCGTGTTCAGTAAGGACCAGTTCCCAGAGGTCTACGTCCCCACAGTGTTTGAGAATTACGTGGCTGATATCGAGGTAGACGGTAAACAGGTGAGCATTTCACCCCGGACATGTACACTAACAGTAATGGTCGGGATTCCAGCGTATTTAATGGCTGTTGTGGCTCACGAGTAAACCGAGCTGTGTTTGTAATTCTCGCTCCCTTGTGTATGCTAAGGTGGAGTTGGCATTGTGGGACACAGCAGGCCAGGAAGACTACGACAGATTGAGGCCACTGTCATACCCCGACACGGATGTTATCCTCATGTGCTTTTCTGTTGACAGCCCTGACAGCCTGGGTGAGCCACAGTGATTTATCTGGAGCTTTTTACACGTAACAAGTCGTGACCAGAGTATAAGAAGTGCCCGACTTTATTGTTTTCGTTTCATATCAGTCTCACGGATTCTGACCTTTCAGTTATTCTCAGCTCTCCTGCGTTTTTGAGTCATTCCCAGTCCATGTTCAACAGTAGGTTATTTCCAGTTACTGGACTTCTGAGTTGTGGTTAAGGCTCACCTCATGGCTTATTCCCGATCTTCGGAATTCTTTTAGTCTTTGGCATGTTTTGGTATTCTTTATTCGATTTTAGTCCAAGTAGTTGGGAGTTTATTATTCAGAGAGGGGGCGGCACAGTGGTGTATTTGTGAACATGTCTACTTCACATGTCTGCCATCACTGCCTTGGGTTCGATTCCCAGCTCGGGTGTTTCTGTGTGGAGTTTGCGTGTTCTCCCCGTGCTCGTGTGGGTTTCCTCCGGGTTCTCTGGTTTCCTCCCACAGTTCAAAAACATGCACAGTAAGCTAATTGGCTGTTCCAAATCTCCCCTAGGTGTGACTGTGAATGGTTGTGTGAGTGTCGACCCTGCGATGGCCTGGCGAGCTGTCCAGGATGTACCCTGCCCTCGCCTGGAGTTGGCTGAGATGAGCACCAGCCTCCCCACGACCCTAATTAGGATTAAGCGCTTCAGAGAATGAATGAATGAATGAGGATTCAGTTGGTACAAGTCTTAGTTAATCAATGGCTTTCAGAGTTTGGGTTCCTGACACTGCGTCCTTCACGTGTTCCAGTCTTCAGGGTTGTGATCAGTGTTTACTCAGAGTGTAAAGGGTTTGATTGTGGTCTGATCCCAGGGATTCTTCAGGTTCTGATTTCTCATTAGTGTTTATGCAGTGGTGGTCTAGTGGTATAGGGCGCTGGATCGCTGATCCAAAGATTGGGGGTTCGAGTCCCACTCTCCACAAGGTTGTCACTGTCCCCCCCCAGTGCGGCTAACTGGGTTATCAAAGGCGGGCCATGTCTGTCACTGTCTATGGTGAGAGGTTGATGGAAAAGAACCATTGCTGACTTTCGTAAAGAGGAGCTGCAAAGTCGTCAGCGTGTTTCTGTCCTTTGCTAAAAAGGGTTGTGACAGGAAGGGCATCGACCTAAAAACCTCTGCCAAATCAAACGTGCGAATCAGATGATTCGCTGTGGCGACTCCCGAGTAAAAAGGAAAAAGGCCGAAAGGAAGACAGACAATATATCCTTATTGTGTTTTGCCTTCACAGAGAACATTCCAGAGAAATGGACACCAGAGGTGAAGCACTTCTGTCCAAATGTTCCCATCATTCTGGTGGGAAACAAAAAGGACCTTCGGAATGATGAGCACACACGGAGAGAGCTTGCTAAGATGAAACAGGTCATTATGTGGTACTTGACCCCGTAATTTAAGATTAATAATAATAATAATATAGTTTATGTCTCTATGGAAGTCTTATTCAATGGTACTTTGTTCTTCTTGGTAAACAGGAGCCTGTTAAACCGGAAGAGGGCAGAGACATGGCCAATCGTATCAATGCCTGGGGATATCTCGAGTGTTCTGCCAAAACTAAGGACGGCGTGAGGGAAGTGTTCGAAACAGCCACCAGGGCAGCGCTGCAGGCCAAGAGACGTAATAAGAAGAACACGTGCAATCTCCTATAAAGGAAGATGAGCTAGTAACAAGGGGGTGGGGGAGGGTGGGACTGAAATACAGGCCACAGGTAGGGAGAGATCCAGAAGTGAGGGAAGAGGGTGGAGAAAGAGAGAGAAAGTGCTCTTATGGGTTAGATAAGCACCTCGGAAAAGTTGAGAGAGAGAGAGAGAATGAGAATGAGGCAACAACTGTTTCCCCATGATTCACATTGTTCACATAGCAACGTGAGCGGTCATGTGATGTGGTCAGCTGGATGGAATCATGTGGCTTAATTAACTAAAGAACTTCTATTTCTCTCACACACACACACACACTGATGTCCACTCAGTGATTGGGAGTTTAATCTCTCCAGAGTGAAACTGATTTCACAGTCTCGTCACTAACGCCTCACCTTTCCTTTGCGGGGTTCTGGCTTCTGTCACGTTTTCTAAGCTGTTTCAGGCCGTTTAAAGTTCAAACACTCAGACCTGCAGCTGCAGGTGCGCAGCATCAGTCACTGTTCGACAGACGCAGCTCAGAGTTTTATATTATAAATATATTTTCCTGCTGCTGTTAGATTGTGTGTGTTTTTTACTTCCTGTTGCGCTGTGTGTTTTAACAGCTCTGTGTTTAACTTCCTGCTGGCTTTTTATCCTATATCACTTTCAGTTATTGTAAAAAAACAAGAACTTTTTTAAAGCTTTAGGTTAGTTTAAAAAGCTCACCTTTTCAGTTTAATGAAATTCTTTAAAACACAAATTTCTGGGGGAATTATGCATTGTGTTTAAAAATAAGAATAAGGCTTTGGAGGCTTTAATGATCTTTTGTATAGAAAATAAACTTTGTGTAACTCTTGTCATGTCGGATGCATGTGAGGCTCATTCAGTTTCTTTTGGTTTGTCCTTCGTGCTTTATAATGGTCGGTGCAGCCCAGCAACAAACTCCTGATAATACGGCTCTGAAAGAGAAAAGTGCGTACACATGAAAAACGACCACTCGGAGAGCGCAAACCTCCACCAAGCCCAACCATCAAAACCCCCATACAAACCAAAGCTCATTAAAATACAAAAAAGTCCTGTTGTTAAAGATCAGATTATCTCCGACATCTAAAGGGAGTCTTCCTTCTCCGATGCTCCGCCTCTGATGTAAATTTCATACAATTCTGCAGATAAGTTTTTGCGAAAGCCTCTAACAAACACAAACCAAAACACACGCCTCTGATTTTCCCGCTTAGCAGGTTAATTGTTTCTGAGCCACTCTGACTGGAAGAGTTGAAATGCACTTGAGGCTGTGAACGCGACAACGCATGCATCATGGCTGCTCTTCCGACACATCTGAGCAAGTCTTCCGAAATTATTGCAAGTTGCATTACTACGTTAAAATTGGAGAGGCCTTTTGTTCAGGTTTTGGAAAGTGACATCAGCATCTTTATTAGACTGAAATTATAAACACGGATAAAGACATCGAGGAGGAACCGCCAAGAAAAAAATTGTGTAGAAATGATCATCAGATAACATCAAAGAGCCAGAATGTCCCGGTTTCCCAAAAATGTTCTCACTCTGTTGGTTTAAAACGATTCTAGTCCTCAATATGTAGCAAATACAAGCACACACATAAACAAACCCACCTGAGTCAGGCTCGATGACAGAGTGTCTGATGAGGAAATCCAGCACCACCAAGGCGCAATTCGGCTTAAACTGCTCACTCACCATCAGTTCCTTCACCTGAGATTGTGATTGGTCAGAAGGTGGTGATTATTGTTCTGTGACAGGAGCTGTGACGTTAGTGCAAGTTTACATTAGTGCCCTCACTCTGATAATGTTATCGTTTCCATAGTTACGGCTCATTCAGGGGTAACGGCACACTCTAATGTTAATGAAGCTTTCTTCAGTTTTATAGAAATGCATTTGTTTAGCGTCCATGGAAGGAGTGACCAGCGTCAGCGCTTTGTAACAGGCAGCTGTGTGTTTCTGTAACATCTTCACGATTCAGAAATTTACACTTTGCGCTTTTACATCAACACATAATGCTTTTTTCTGTCTTAATTAATTAAAAAAATAAAGTGAGGCTGGTGAGGGAACAAGTGTTTATAGCTGCTTCAACACAAGATTAAAAACTTTCTTTAAGAAATGTAAAGTTGTTAATATCCGAGGAATAAAGCACATTGGGAGGATATTTGGATATAATAATAACAGTATGATGGTTATGGGCGATGCATACCGGAGGCTCTTTTACCTTCTCAATGGGATACAAATAAAACTCCTGCACTTCTCCGTCTCCGATCTGAGGCTTAAAATCACCAGGAAGCTCCAAATCGAACAGGAACTGGCACTCAGGGAACACGCCTTCATTGTCCTCATACGTGTAGCTGAAAAGTGCAGACGTTATTAAAGCACACGATGTCCACAGAACCCTGAGAACCAGCTAAAGAACTGACCTGGTGAATCATTCATCTCCAAACACTGACAAACTAAACAAACCATCACAACCATGACACCTGTTTCCTTGGTTACAGAGATCATGAGGACACACCCATCCATTAGATGACGCGGTAGTAGATTATGCTGATGCATTGATTAGGCGTATGCAGTGTTCATCAGGCCCTTGCTGACTTCACTGTTTATTAAAGCAATAATCGGACCAGGAAGTGATGCCAGCACAAGATGAGGATGATGCACCTGATGGTTCCTACTGGTCGTGCTGTTTGCGCCAGTAATGGAGGGATGCATGCTTCCTCCTCACACTCTTTCACCAGTGTGTGCTTAACACTGCAGCCAGCTGCCAGACCCCCTGCTGCCTATCCACACACACACACACACACACACACACACACACGTACGTTTGTACCCTGTTCTGATCTCTTAAATGTAAGGAAACATTTCAACTTGTGCTAACAATACACCAACATAACTCGAGTTAAAACTGCTTTAATGTTCATTTGTAAATCATCATATGTGAATCTTATGCTAAAATTACATCAGCATGCATTTCATTTTACTCATCTGATGCAAACATTATTTAAATTTCACTCTATATTCACACTAACATTAAGCCCTATATTACTGCTATAATTGCTGAGGGTGTGTGTGTATGTATATGTCTGCATGTGTGTGTGTGTGTGTGTGTGTGTGTGTCTGCATGTATGTGTGTATGTGTGTATGTCTGTATGTGTGTGTGTGTGTGTGTGTGTGTGTGTGTGTCTGCATGTATGTGTGTTTGTTTGTGTGTGTGTGTGTGTATGTGTATATGTGTGTGTGTGTGTGTGTGTGTGTGTGTCTGCATGTATGTGTGTTTGTGTGTGTGTGTGTGTGTGTGTGTATATGTGTATATATGTGTGTGTGTGTGTGTGTGTGTGTACTAAATTGTCGAGTGTCCCAGGATAAGTTTGTTTAGTGTTGGATCTCCTTCCAAGCCACATGCTCAGCTTCCCGTTTCTGTCTCGATTGAATCCATTAACATGGACACCGTAACGCTTCACTCCAAACAGACCTGTCATTTCACATAAAAAACAGAGGAATGTAGATTAAAATAATTTAAAAAAACCTCTGTTTGATGTGGTCAGCAAGCACAGCCTTAAAAGCCTGTTAGAACATGAGAATCGAAGCTGTTACCTGTGAGAATGTGAGTGTGTTAGCATCTCCTAGGTGATTGTTTACGAACACATCACAGTTACATAAGATTCTTCATGTGCCCTCGACTGGTACATTTCTTGTTGATACTTTTTATTTGACAATTATTATAAGAATTATTATTTTTATATTATTTACACCCCAGTTTGAAATGATGATCTTTGAAATGTGCTATAAAATAAATGATTACAATTAGCATTGTCACACAGTGCCTTTCACAGAGTGTGTGATGAATGAACACATACTCGTCGCTGCTCTCTCCATGTGCATCAGTGGAGCGTCGCAGAATCTCGGCATCACCGCATACTGCTGCAGATTAATAAACAGAACAAACTCAGGAGACCTACATGAAAGATGTAAAGTGATCAGATGACAAAGAATATGAGACACATGGTGGAGATTATATATACTGTAAACTCAGATTATGGTGGAAACCACATCTTGGATAACGAAGAGTTATACGGATTACATAGAACATCCTATTAAGAAATTCTCTAAATAGTGATAGATGACCACACTCACCCGCTCACCCACCCACTTAGCCACACACACACACACACACACACACACACACACACACACACACATATACACTCACCTATATATGGTATCAGGACACTTACCCCCCCGGACATCTACCCCTAGGACAACTACCCCCCAAGACAACTACCCCCTAGGACAACTACCCCCTAGGACAATTATGTAAAGATCTTTAAGTTTAATCTGTGGATAAAGGCTCAGTTCAGTACTTTGATCTTATGCCTTTGTCTAAATTTTTCTAAATGTTTTCTCTCCTTTGGGCAAGCTGTAACTAATATGCCGAGCTTCAGTTTCAGCTAAATGGCATGTTAATTAGCCTGGCCCCTGCGCCGCAAACAATACCGCTAGTCTGTGTCAAATATTTTTAATGGGCCAATCATACACTGAAAATGTGTGTCACAGCTCGGTGAATTAGCATTTATTCCACTAGATCACATCAAGGACGCATTCGAAACACCGTCAGAGCTTATGAAAGAAGCTGCCCAACCAGTAGCCGCCTACTTCGAAGATCCCTTCATTGGCCGTCCTCACCGCCGTGGTCGTGGACTGCCAGCATTCCCCCATGCAATGTGGAATGTGAAGAATCGAGTTGAAGAAGGACTTCCACGTACCAACAACCACATTGAGGGATGGCACCGCCACATGCAGTCTAATGTTGGAGCTTACCACCCCAACTTCTGGACATTCTTAGGAGTGTTACGACGGGAACAATCATTAAACGAGGTTGTAATGGCTCAGATGTCAGTAGGTGTACCAGCTCCACCTCAGAGAGAGAAGTACAAAGCCATCACACAACGCCTGACTAAAACTGTTGCTGACTACGAGAACAGACCTTTAGTACATTATTTAAGAGACACAATATCTAAGAGCACACAATAAGATAATAAGATTATCTAAGAGCACACAATATTCAATCATAAATATTTAAATTATATGTTTCATTTCTACATTGATCATGTTTATGAATAAAACATTAAATCTCAATTCAAGATACTTATTATTATTATTTTGTATTATCATCTTACATACACATGCATTCACTGACTATCTGGTGGTTGTCCGGGTTGGGGTAATTGTCGGGGGGGGGTGAACATCCGGGGGGTGGGGGGTGGGGTAAGTGTCCTAGAACCCTATATACACATACATACACACCTAGACACAAACTTATACACACACACACATACACACACCTATAGCGAGATGCACACACACACACACTGATATACACACACATTATATACACACACACATATACACACATCTATACACAACCATACACACACCTATACACACACACACACACACACACTGATATACACACACCTATACACATATACACACACACACACACACACACACACACACACACACACAGTAGGACCTTAACTATTTGCGGTTTTGCACTCGTACCCCCGCATATTCGCAGATAGCCATGCAACTGTCACATGATTCAAATTCAGCCAATGGCTGTTCTGGATTAATGCGTGTGCGTGGTGGGCGTGGCGAGAGAGAGAGCTGTGAAGCAGAGGTGTCTTCCAGGCTCCTGCTATGGGGATATCTTTACAGCAATATAGAGGCAAAATAGGATGTTTTATGCAACCAGATAAGTGTAAAAGAAGTAGAAAATGTCTGTATGTCAGTGCTGTCAGTGTTAAAAAGTGCTTAAAACTATTAATTTTCTTTAGCACTTTGCTTGTTGCATGTGGCGACGTGGAGGCAAATCCCGGACCTCCTAAGCAAGCGAAGTGCTCGTCTACCAGAAACCAGAGTACAGTACGCTTCAACAAACAGAGGCTGGTGCAATTGAAGTTTTCATTCAAGACACGAAAACTTCTGACATGCTGCATTTTAACGGACATAAAATCCGAATTGTCGCTATTTACCAAGTCTAGAAGACAAGGTAATAAATATGGCGACAGACTTCAGTCGAAAAATACAAACCTACCAGAGGAGAACACACAGCTGAGACGAACCGTGAACAGCATGGCTGAGAAACTAGAAGATATGGAGTGCAGAGATCGCAGAGACAACCTGATCTTCCACGGTGTAAATGGAGAAAAGGGTGAAAGTTGGGAGAAGTCGGAGGAGGTAGTGCGTGAATTCCTGAAACAAACATTGCGCCGATAACGTGGATGACGTAGTCATAGTAAGAGCACATCGATTAAACCTGGGAAAGAAAGGCTCTCCTATCATAGCGAAATTCCAGCTGTCCAAGATAAAAGCAATGTGTTCATTAAAGCGAGAAAAAGTCTCGACAGGGACTCTGGATCGTGGGTGACGGAGGACTTTCCATTGAAGATCCGCGAAGATCGGCGAGCACGATCGCCTTTGTTCAGTGAAGCCTTAAAAGCAGGAAAAAAACCTAAAATGCGTTTGAACAAGTTGATCATGGATGGGGAAGTCTTTATGTATGATAGAGAAACTGACAAAGTTGTGAACGTTACCCGTAGAAATAAATCGGCTTCTGATCCCCCGCTGTCTGATAGTGCCTCATGGGCCCTCTTGATTGGACCCGGAAGTAAACCTAGTGTGCCAGGAGAGGCTCCTCCAATCATGAACCCCAGGGAAAACAACACCGTCAGCAGTTGATGTGGTGGCCAAGGCCCCTCACAGATCAGTATTCTTTCATGGAATATTGAAGGACTTCGTAAATATGACTCTCCATCCTCACAGGTAAAAGCATTCTGCAGTCAATATGATGTTATCGCCTTCTGTGAATCTTTTGCAAGAGGCAAGGACGACTTTGAAAACGTTTTGCCCGGTTTTCGATCATTTACTTGTTTCAGAGAGAAAACCAAACGCTTTGGAAGACATCGTGGTGGAGTGTCAGTATTCATTAGAAATTCATGGATTAATGCTGATCTTGGGTGTAGATTGGATCTAAATTTTGAAGGCACTGTTGTTGTGCTCTTGAAAACCACCATGTTACAGTGGGCTTGAGATGTAATTTTAATATTTGCTTACACATCTCCTGAAAACTCCGATAATATTTATGAAAATAGTAAACACGAAGGGATTTCTACACTCGCGGACTACCTGTCTAGTATCAGTTGTGATTATCCAGGAAACTGGTTGTTACTTGCTGGTGATTTAAATGCAGCCATGAGGCAGGGGGAAAACACCTTTTCGATGTTGATCGATTTTGCAAAAAGGATGGAAATGGCTGTAGTGAATACTTTCTTCCAGAAGAGACAGGAGCATAGGGTGACTTATGAAAGCGGAGGTAGGAGCACACAGGTAGACTACATCTTGTGTAGGTGATGTAATTTGAAGGAAGTCAGTGACTGCAAAGTAGTAGTGAGTGAGAGTGTTGCCAAACAGCATAGGATGGTGGTGTGCAGGATGACTCTGATGGTGAGAAAGGTGAAAAAGGCAAAGGCAGAGCAGAAGACAAAGTGGTGGAAGCTGAAAAAGGAAGAGTGTTGTGTTGTCTTCAAGGAGGAGTTGAAACAGGCTTTGAGTGGTCAGGAAGTGCTTCCAGATGACTGGACAACCACAGCCAATGTGATCAGGGAGACCGGTAGGAGAGTACTTGGCGTGTCCTCTGGAAGGAAAGTAGATAAGGAAACTTGGTGGTGGAATGAGGAAGTGCACAAGTGTGTACAAAAGAAGAGGTTAGCTAAGAAGAAGTGGGACATAGAGAGGACCGAAGAGAGTAAACAGGAGGACAGGGAGACACAGCATTAGGCGAAGGTAGCGGTGTCAAAGGCCAAACAGAGGGCATATGATGACTTGTATGATAGGTTGGACAGTAAGGAGGGAGAAAATGATTTATACAGGTTAGCACAGCAGAGAAATAGAGATGGGAAAGACGTGCAGCAAGTTCGAGTGATAAAGGACAGAGAGAGTATTGACTGGTGACAGAAGTGTGCTGGGAAGATGGAAAGAGTACTTTGAAGAGCTGATGAATGAGGAAAATGAGAGCGAAAAAAGAGTAGAAGGGGTGACCGTTGAGGACCAGGAAGTAGCAAAGATTAGTAAGGGAGAAGTAAGGAGGGCATTGAAGAGGATGAAGAGTGGAAAGGCAGTTGGCCCTGATGACATACCAGTTGAGGTATGGAAGTGTCTAGGGGAGGTAGCAGTAGATTTTCTGACAAGAATATTCAACAAGGTCTTAGAAAGTGAGCAGATGCCAGAGGAATGGAGGAGAAGTGTGCTTGTGCCCATTTTTAAGAACAAGGGAGATGTACAGAGTTGTGGCAACTACAGAGGGATAAAGTTGATGAGCCATACAATGAAGCTATGGGAAAGAATAGTGGAAGCTAGACTAACTGCAGAGGTCAAAAAAAATAATCAGAAAAGTGTCCGGTGTGATGTGTGATAGGAGAGTATCGGCAAGAATGAAGGGAAAAGTGTACAAGACGGTGGTGAGGCCAGCGATGTTGTATGGTTTAGAAACAGTGGCCCTGGGGAAAAGACAGGAGTTAGAGTTGGAGATAGCAGAGATGAAAATGTTGAGGTTCTCTTTGGGAGTAACAAGGATGGATAGGATCAGAAATGAGTACATCAGAGGGACAGCACATGCTAGATGTTTTGGAAACAAAGTCAGAGAGGCTAGATTGAGATGGTTTGGACATGTACAGAGGAGGGATAGTGAGTATATTGGTAGTAGGATGCTGAGGTTGGAACTACCAGGCAGAAGGCCTCGAGGAAGACCAAAGAGAAGATTTATGGATGTGGTGAAGGCGGACATGAAGGTCGTTGGAGTAAGAGTAGAAGATGCAGAGGATAGGGTGAGTTGGAGGCAGATCATTTGCTGTGGCGACCCCTGAAGGGAACAACCGAAAGAAAAAGAAGAAGAAGAAGACTTGCTGGTGATTTAAATGCACGGACAGCAACACTTTTAGATTATATACCAAATGATAATATAGATTTTGTTGACAAAGATATTGATGATTATCCCATTGATAACTTTGAATTGGCCAGAAACAACAAAGACATCGCACTGAATAATTTTGGAAAACAGTTAGTGGAAATGTGTAAAACATTTGGAATACATATTCTTAATGGTAGATGATCAATGACCAACAAGGTGAATTTACATGTGTTCCATCAAATGGAGCCAGTCCAGTGGATTACATGATATCTTCATCACAATTGTATGATAATGTTATAGATTTCAAAGTGTGTACAAATGATGGGTCAACCCATCTCCCTTTGGCGTGTACACTTCAATTCAATAATGTTACAGATGGACAAACAAGTGCCAAAGGTAGTCAGCGTTGGCCAGTGGAATATCAGACTGATGATCATGAAGAAGATTTTGCCAGTCCATGGACAAAATAAGTCTGGTCTGGAAAGATGAGTATAGTGATGAGTTTCTCGAAAAATTGAACAGTTTGTTTACACAGTGTGAGGATCATTTACTGCATATGTTGGATATAGACATTAACTGAGTCAGATCAGAACTTGTGAGGCTTTATCAGGAAGCTGTGTCTAGAAATCAAAGAGTGTATGGCTCTAAAGGGTCAACAAAATCTCGGACTCAACCTGAGTGGTGGGAAAATGAACTAGAGGATCTGAAGCATGTAAAATACACGGCACTGCGTGCACATAGAGATCATGGGGAAGATATTCATTTGTTTAGAATATTGCGTAAGCAGTTTAAGTGTATGTGTAAATTAAAAAGAAAGATATATCATGGAAAACAAAGACGGTGCTTAGTTGATAATAGAAATGATCCAAAAATATTTTGGAAAACTAAGACTGGCCAAAACTTTTAATAGAGTATCATCATCAATCACAACTGAGGAATGGACTGATCATTTTCCCTCACTTTTAAATGCCCCCAATGTGCCCCCTGTATGGACTGGGGAACATCAGTATGATAGTGAGAGTGGCTCTTGTGACATTTTGAATATCCTCATATCTCAAGAAGAAGTTGTATCTCACATAAACAGACTTGGTAGTAGTAAATCACCTGGACCTGATGGTTTGGCGACAGAGTTCTTGAAACACACAAAAAGTAGTGTAGCAATGGTGTGAGCTTATGTAATTAATAATGTAATGGGTAGTGGCACTTTTCCAGTGTCATGGGGAAAGGATTATTTGTCCGCTGTTCAAATCTGGGAACAAGGACGATGTTAATAACTAAAGACGTATTTCCTTAATTGGCTCTCTATGTAAAGTGTTCACATCCATTCTCAATGCAAGATTGAAAGACTATTGTGAAAGAAATTGTATTATTGATGACTCTCAGGCTGGCTTCAGGTCAAAATATTCAACTGTTGATAATATGTTTATTTTGCAGTCTTTAGTCCAGAAATGTGCTTGTAAAAGGAGGGGGAGGATTTACTGTTTATTTGTCGACTTTTCCAAGGCATTTGATACAGTGAGACATGATTTACTAACAAGTAGTCTCCAGGATATTGGGATAAGAGGTAAATTTCTTAACATACTCAGTTCCATGTATCTTATTCTTCTTCTTCTTTTCCTTTCGGCTTTTCCCTTCAGGGGTCGCCACAGCGAATCATCTGCCTCCATCTCACCCTATCCTCTGCATCTTTTTCTCTTACACCAACTGCCTTCATGTCCTCCTTCACCACGTCAATGAATCGTCTCTTTGGTCTTCCTCTAGGCCTTCTGCCTGGTAGTTCCAACCTCAGCATCCTACTACCAGTATACTCACTATCCCTCCTCTGAACATGTCCAAACCATCTCAATCTAGCCTCTCTGACTTTGTCTCTAAAACGTCTTACATGTGCTGGCCCTCTGATGTACTCATTCCTGATCCTATCCATCCTCGTTACTCCCAAAGAGAACCTCAACATTTTCATCTCTGCTACCTTCAGCTCTGCCTCCTGTCTTTTCCCCAGGGCCACTGTTTCTAACCCATACAACATCGCTGGCCTCAAAACCGTCTTGTACGTGTTTCCTTTCATTTTTGCCGATATCTTCCTATCACACATTACACTGGACACTTTTCTCCAACCATTCCAACCAGCCTGCACACACTTCTTCACCTCTTTTCCACACTCTCCGTTGCTCTGGATTGTTGAGCCTAAATACTTAAAATCCTCCACCTTCCTTATCTCTGCTCCCTGTAACCTCACCGTTCCTGTTGGGTCCTTGGCATTCATACACATGTATTCTGTCTTACTGAGGCTAACCTTCATTCCCCTCCTTTCCAGGGCATACCTCCACCTCTCTAGATTTTCCTGCACTTGTTCTCTGCTCTCACTGCAGATCACAATGTCATCTGCAAACATCATAGTCCATGGAGATTCTTGTCTCACCTCGTCTGTCAGCCTGTCCATCACCATAGCAAACAAGAAAGGGCTCAGAGCTGACCCTTGATGCAGTCCCACCTCCACTTTGAACTCTTCTGTCACATCGACAGCACACCTCACCACTGTCTTACATCTCTTATACATGTCCTGCACCACTCTAACATACTTCTCTGCCACTCCAGACTTTCTCATGCAATACCACAGTTCCTCTCTCGGCATATATGCTTTCTCGAGATCCACAAAGACACAATGCAGCTCCTTCTGACCTTCTCTGTACTTCTCTATTAACATACTCAAGGCAAACACTGCATCTGTGGTGCTCTTTCTTGGCATGAAACCAAACTGTTGTTCACAAATGTTGACCTCTGCCCTTAGTCTTGCTTCCACTATTCTTTCCTATAACTTCATCGTATGGCTCATCAACTTTATTCCTCTGTAGTTGCCACAACTCTGCACGTTTCCCTTGTTCTTAAAAATGGGCACCAGCACACTTCTCTTCCATTCCTCTGGCATCCTCTCACTCTCTAAGACCTAGTTGAATGTTCTTGTCAGGAAATCTTCTGCTACCTCTCCTCGACACTTCCATACCTCCACTGGTATGTCATCAGGACCAACTGCTTTTCCATTCTTCATCCTCTTCAATGCCCTCCTCACTTCACCCGTACTAATCTTTGCTACTTCCTGGTCCTCAACAGTCACCTCTTCGACTCTTTTTCTCTCTCTCATTTTCCTCATTCATCTGCTCTTCAAAGTACTCTTTCCATCTTCCCAGCACACTTCTGCCATCAATCAATACATTTCCCCCTCTGTCCTTAATCGCTCTAACTTGTTGCACATCCTTCCCATCTCTACTTCTCTGCTGTGCCAACCTGTATAAATCATTTTCTCCCTCTTTACTTTCTAACCGAGCACACAAGTCATCATATGCCCTCTGTTTGGCCTTTGACACCGCTACCTTCGCCTTACGCTGTGTCTCCCTGTACTCCTATTTACTCTCTTCGGTCCTCTCTATGTCCCACTTCTTCTTAGCTAGCCTCTTCCTTTGTACACACTCCTGCACTTCATTCCACCACCAAGTCTCCTTATCTACTCTCCTTCCAGATGACACACCAAGTATTCTCCTACCTGTCTCCCTGATCACATTAGCTGTAGTTGTCCACTCATCTGGAAGCACTTCCTGACCACCCAAAGCCATTTTCAACTTCTCCTTGAAGACAACACGACACTCCTCCTTTTTCAGCTTCCACCACTTTGTCTTCTGCTCTGCCTTTGCCTTCTTCACCTTCCTCACCATCAGAGTCATCCTACACACCACCATCCTATGCTGTTTGGCAACATTCTCACCCACTACTACTTTGCAGTCACTGACCTCCTTCAAACTACATGGCCTACACAAGATGTAGTCTACCTGTGTGCTCCTACCTCCGCTTTTATAAGTCACTCTATGCTCCTCTCTCTTCTGAAAGAAAGTATTTACCACCGCCATTTCCATCCTTTTTGCAAAATCTACCAACATCTGTCCTTCTGTGTTCCTGTCCTGGATACCAAACCTGCCCATCACTTCCTCGTCCCCTCTGTTTCCTGCGCCAACATGTCCATTGAAGTCTGCGCCAAGGACCACTCTTTCACCTCTGGGGGTACTCTGCATCACTTCATCTAACTCACTCCAGAATCTCTCCTTCTCTTCTAGCTCACATCCTGCCTGTGGGGCATAAGCACTAACAACATTGAACATCATGCCTTCAATTTCTAACTTGAGACTCATCACTCTGTGTGACACTGTTTTCACTTCTAGAACATTCCTGACAAACTCCTCCTTCAAGATGACTCCTACTCCATTTCTCTTCCCATCCACACCATGAAAAAACAGCTTAAACTCTGCTCCTAAGCTTCTAGTCCTGCTACTTTTCCACCTGGTCTCCTGAACACACAGTATGTCCACCTTCCTCCTCTGCATCATGTCAGCCAGCTCTCTACTTTTTCCTGTCATAGTTCCAACAATCAAAGTCCCTACTTTCAGTCTTAGAATCCTGCCTTTCCTCTTCTCTCTCTGTTTATGGACATGCCTCCCGCCTCTCCTTCTTCGACGTCTTCGACCAACAGTTGTCCAATTTCCACCAGCACCCTGTAGGTTAACAGCACTGATGGCGGTCATTGTTAACCCGGGCCTCGACCGATCCGGTATGAATGTTTTTGATATGACTTGCATGTTTTATTTGGCATTTGTTTTACGCCGGATGCCCTTTCTAATGCAACCCTCTGCATTTATCCAGGCTTGGGACCGGCGTGAGGGAGAGACACTGGCTTGTGCCCCTCCCTCATGGCTGCATTACTCAGTTCCATGTATACAAATCTATTTTCATGTGTGCGGAGGCGTGATGGTCAACGTTGTTAGTGCTTATGCCACACAGGCAGGATGTGAGCTAGAAGAGAAGGAAAGATTCTGGAGTGAGTTAGATGAAGTGATTCAGAGTACCCTCAGAGGTGAAAGAGTGGTCATTGGGGCAGACTTCAATGGACATGTTGGTGCAGGCAACAGAGGGGACGAGGAAGTGATGAGTAGGTTTGGTATCCAGGACAGGAACACAGAAGGACAGATGTTGATCGATTTTGCAAAAAGGATGGAAATGGCTGTGGTGAATACTCACTTCCAGAAGAAAGAAGTGCATAGGGTGACTTATGAAAGCGGAGGTAGGAGCACACAGGTAGACTACATCTTGTGTAGGTGATGTAATTTGACATCAAGAATAAAGGGAAAAGTGTCCAAGACGGTGATGAGACCAGCGATGTTGTATGGTTTAGAAACAGTGGCCCTGGGGAAAAGACAGGAGGCAGAGTTGGAGGTAGCAGAGATGAAAATGTTGAGGTTCTCTTTGGGAGTAACGAGGATGGATAGGATCAGGAATGAGTACATCAGAGGGACATCACATGAAAGATGTTTTGGAGACAAAGTCAGAGAGGCTAGATTGAGATGGTTTGGACATGTACAGAGGAGGGATAGTGAGTATATTGGTAGTAGGATGCTGAGGTTGGAGCTACCAGGTAGAAGGCCCAGAGGAAGACCAAAGAGAAGATTTATGGATGTGGTGAAGGTGGACGTGAAGGCGGACATGAAGGTAGTTGGAGTAAGAGTAGAAGATGCAGAGAATAGGGTGAAATGGAGGCAGATCATTTGCTGTGGCGACCCCTGAAGGGAACAGCCAAAAGGAAAAGAAGAAAGAAGAGGGGTGAAAATGGGTTGACTCAGTACTTTGCTTGTAATGCTGGTACCCGTCAGGGATGTATACTTAGTCCACAATTGTTTATGACTATTATTAATAAGCTTGTTGATCTTATGGAAGATATTGGTGATAAGGTGTCTTTGTATCCAGTGATTTTAAAGATATATTTGCTATGTTTGCTGATGATGTTTCGTTAGTTGCTGATCCTGCTTTACAATTACAAAGGAAAATTAATGCATTTGAGGTGTTCTGTGATTTAACTGGTATGAAAGTAAATTTGAATAAGACAAAAGTGATGGTCTTCAGAAATGGTGGTCCGTTGAGGAGTTATGAGAAGTGGAATTTTAATGGTAAAAATATCGAAGTTATATCTATTTACAGATACCTAGGTATTGTGTTCTCACCTAAATTAAGTTGGTCTCAAGCTCAAAGTGGTTTAGCAGCTCAAGGCACTAAAGCTATGAAGGTTATTAATAGATCTCAGAATAAATTTGGTTTCTTACCATGTAATGATTTATTTAAAGTATTTAAAACTATTGTTGAGCCAATCTTGTGTTTTGGTTCAGAAATATGGGGCAATTCTTTCTGCAAAATAATTGAAAATGTACAAATTAAGATGTGCAAAAGAATATTAAAGGTTAATTAAATTAATAATAATATTAATAATAAATTAATAATATTAAAGTTTTATTAAATGGTTCTAGGTGAATGTGGTCGGGTATCTCTTCAATTATGCTATATGGCAAGAGCTGTAAGATATTGGTGTAAATTATTATGTATGGACGGATCTCGTTTGCCTTTTCAGTGTTATAAGATGCTTCTATCATTAGATGAGAAAGGTAGAATGACTTGGGCTAGTCACATTAAGAATATTCTTTTCAAATATGGATTTGGTTTTATATGGGTATCTCAGGAAGTGGGTGATGTGGAAATGTTTATTCGCTGTTTTAGGCAAAGATTGATAGATAACTTTAAACAGGAATGGCATTTACAACTAGAGAGTCTGCCAGACACATTCTCATACAAGCAGTTTAAATCAATTTTAGAATTGCTGTTAATAAAGGAAGAAACAACAGTACATTATATGAGAATAGGTTATGTATGTATTGTTTTGAAAATGGGAAAAGTTATATTGAGAATGAAGAACATGTATTACTGTTTTGTGAACGGTATAATCAATTGTACTTTAAGCTTTTGGGTTTCTCTATAAATAATTATGAATTTACATTTGTAAATTTGATATCAGTTCAGAATTACAGCATGTTAAAAAGGATATGCGCATACTTGTACAAAGTACAACAAATAATTGACAAAAATGATCAATTATGTTGATATGTATATGTACAATTACCTTTTTTTTCTCTTCTTTTTTTTCTCTCACACACGAGTCTATGTAATGAAAAGCGCACAGTGTTTTCATGCCATTATGAGTGTATAATGGACCTATGGCCTTAGTACTGAATAAACATCTGTCTGTCTGTTTGTCTGTCAATGGCTGTTCTCCCTCCTGCTGTTTGGTTGAGATGATGTAACACCCCTTTTCCCTTATTCGCGCACACTTTGTGCTGTGCTTTTTTAGTGTGTGTGTTTTTAGTTACAATCATGCAATACAATCATTTAGCTCCATCATGCCACCCAAACGCTGCATACCTTCTCAGGCTTCTGGTAAGGCGCCGAAGCGCCAGAAAAAGGTAATGATGCTACATGAAAAAGTAGAACTGCTTGATATGATTCAGGAAGGAAAAAGTTTTGCTGCAGTAGGGCGCCATTATAAAGTGAATGAAAATACAGTCCACTACTAAGAAGGTGAATGTTGTATGAAACAAGGTGATCATCAGAATGAAACCTGCCTTAGTATTCTGGATACTTCTAGTTCAGGGGTCGGCAACCTTTGCCATTCAAAGAGCCATTTGGACCCGTTCTCCACAATAAAAAAAAACCCACTGGGAGCCACAAATCCTTTTTTGACATTTAAAATCAAATAACACTACATATAATGTTTGTCCCCTTTTCCCTTCATGTTAATATAAAACAACAATGTGTTGCATTGATTTAAACGACTGCAGAGGCAATGAAATTACAAATCTGCTTGCAACAAAAACATTTAGATGAAAAAAAAAAAAAATCGCCAGCCTCCCTGCGACTCTAATTATGATTAATCGGTTCAGAAAATGAATGAATGTGTTCGAGTCCTTCTTGTATTTTTATAAAGAAAAAGCATATCTATCCCATGAAGCAAGTATTCAATGTGCACTTGCTCACTTGAAAGATCGGAAGTCCAGATAAGCCGCGCTTCGTCTCACAAGCTCCGTGTGTCACTTGCTACAAGTGCATACTTTCGGTGGAGCGCGTCACAAATCTCATCACCATCTCTTACTTCAGCTGTGATTTCCGTTCCTGGATTACAAACCATGCTCTGCATGCTCTGCTGGATTACAAACCAGCATGCTCTGCTGCTGGCTGAAGGTGAGAGCACTCCTTGCCATGAGCACAAGAATGTGGAAATCCACCAACACAGCTGATCAAAAACACAAATACAAAATCACCCTGCCTACACCAAATAAATATCCACCCACACCCATGACTGTTAATTTTCATCTATATAATTTTCAACCCTAAAAGAGCATTTTTGAAAGGGTACCCGACCGTTGGAGGACTCTGCCTTAGGCAGATTCTCCCATCATTCAGGTGAAAGCTGCTTTAACTACAGATGGAAGCATGAAGTGCTTCCGATGTGAGTAAATAAGCGGCAGTTTCTTTTTGCAGTTGGTTGCTGACCCCTGATATGGGGCAGTGGTGGTCTAGTGGTATAGGGCGCTGGATTGCTGATCCTAAGGTTGGGGATTCGAGTCCCACTCCCCACAGGATTGTCACTGTCCCTACCCAGTGCAGTGAACTGGGTTATCAAAGGCGGGCCATGTCTCTCACTGTCTATGGTGTGAGGCATGTAAAAGAACCATTGATAACTTTTGTAAAGAGTAGCTGCACAGCAGTCAGCGTGTTTCTGTCCCTTGCTAAAGGGTTGTGTCAGGAAGGGCATCCGTTGTAAAATCTCAGCCAAATTAAACATGTGAATCATTCGCTGTTAGCGTAGGCCTCCGTCAGTCCTGAAGGACTATGGCTGCGCTCTGGTGATACTCCCCAGTGCACAGAGCCTGGGTAGGGAGTAATGAGGGACAAGCTGTTACCCAAGCAGCAAGTCCCCCCCTGTCTCAGCGCCACCGGAAGGATCCAATGGAAAGGCAAGTGCCGATACGACTGGGTTCCAGTGCCGCTGCAGGAGAGAAACTACGGTCAATTTAGAACGGCCAATTAACCTACAGTGCACGTCTTTGGATTGCGGGGGAAACCGGAGCACCCGGAGGAAACCCGCACAAGCACGGGGAGAACATGCAAACTCCACACAGAAACGCCCAGGCCGGGAATCGAACCCGGGCCTTCTTGCTGTGAGGCGGACGTGCTAACCACTACGCCACCGTGCCGCATACAGCATTCGCTGTTACGACCCATGAAAAAGGGAAAGGCCGAAAGGAAATCTCTCATATATCTTCTTTTCCTTTCGGCTTTTCCCTTCAGGGGTCTCCACAGCGAATCCTCTGCCTCCATCTCAACCTATCCTCTGCATCTTCTTCTCTTACACCAACGACCTTCATGTCCTCCTTCACCACATCCATGAATCGTCTCTTTGGTCTTCCTCTGGGCCTTCTGCCTGGTAGTTCCAGCCTCAGCATCCTACTACCAATATACTCACTATCCCTCCTCTGTACATGTCCAAACCATCTCAATCTAGCCTCTATGAATTTGTCTCCAAAACGTCTTACATGTGCTGTCCCTCTGATGTGCTCATTCCTGATCCTATCCATCCTCGTTAGTCCCAGAGAGAACCTCAACATTTTCATCTCTGCTACCTCCAGCTCTGCCTCCTGTCTTTTCCCCAGGGCCACTGTTTCTAAACCATACAACATCGTTGGCCTCAACACCGTCGCATAGTTTATTTGGCATTTGTTTTACGCCGGAAGCCCTTCCTGATGCAACCCTCTGCATTTATCCGGGCTTGGGAGCGGCGTGAAGGAGAGACACTGGTTGTGCCCCCCCTCACGGCTGCATTGAAATCTCTCATATATATATATATATATATATAGTTTATTAATAAGTGTGTGGGCGGGTCCGATAGCTTCAAACTCTAATTTTTATTGGATTATAACAACAGCCACAGACTGCGTGTGTTGTTTTTGAGTAAAAAGGTAAATTTCCCTCGTTTTGATCGGCTCATTTGCACGAAGCCAAGCACAGCTGGCAAGAAAACACAAATGGACAGACATGGAAAAACTTCAACCCGCAGAGCAGCTGACTGCCAAAACTTGGGAAGCGCTTCCTGTCACATAAACAGTGTCGTGTGTGAGTCCAATAAAATTAGAGTTTCAAGGTATTAGACCTGCCTACACACAGAAAGGACTGGCTCTCCACTTCGCGCCAGAGTGACGTGGCATTGAAAGTAGATGAATAGATTTGCTCTGAGCAGTTAGAAAGTGAAGCTGCATCATCTCCTGCTTGGCCTTTTAAGATGCTGGCGCTGCCGGCAGCGCAAATAACTGTCATACGCAACATTCGCACTGCACTGCCAGGAATCATGCTTCACCACAGTTGCGGTCCTAAAGTCGATCAGACGTAACTTGCATAGGTCGTAAATCAACGACTCACTGTTTCTGCTGTATGCTGTATTATGTTTATATTTTATTATCAATAAATATCACAGTAAAAAATTAAGTTTTTCTTAATTATTACTACATTTTACTGCATTAATACTGTATTAATGAGTAAGGCTGTCTATAGAATGCGTTTAAGAAGCATATTTTAGCGGTTGATCATTCGTGCATGTAATATGATCCATGGGGTTTTACTTCCGGGTACAGAACTCGCAGATTATCTTCATTTGCGAATAACGAGGGCCTACTGTATATCGAACACCTCAGATCACAAGAACGTATTTATGTAATTCCAAATATAATCGAAGATTAAAACTTCAGAGCTTGAAGATGAATATTCTGTCAATTACATAACATTTTCCAGCTCGAACCTCATCTCTCCAGCCCTTCAGACATAGAAACTCTGCCTCCTGTCTCAGTGTTAGTAGGACCATCTTCACTGCCTGCGTCCTGCGCTCGTATGAGTCCAGCATGGGGCAGATCTCCATAGTACTCCCTACTGTACAGAACACATCTGGGTAACGGCGCAGCACCGCTGCCATGTCTGGCCTGATCCAACCCACCTGTTTACCTGCGACTTGGAACCGCAGACATTTATCTAAACTGGAACCTGCAACAACAAACAAACCAACAAATAAAATCCACAAATAACACACTTATTCACATCTAGGGGCAGCACAGTCCACGTGACCTTTTATTTTTGATCCAGAGATGTGAGGTCTTTTTATGTCAGTTTCTGAATGTTTGACAAATGTTCAGGAGCAAATATTTTTAAAAACAGCTCCACGCTTTGTATCTTATACGTATTTTTATTATTTTTTATGTTTTGAATCAAATTTTAGTTATTAAAATAGTCTTTCCAGTGCAAGCCGACACCACTTGGTGCCGTGTTGTGATCACTTTCAGTTTTTGATTTATTCTGCATCCACCACAAAGGACCTTTCTGATGGCTTTACCAGCGCCTGAACTAAAACCTACAACTCCTGGCTATTTTAAGTAATTTTTACACAATCTAAAGATGTCTAAATAATTTTTTAACCACAAAGGTTAATTGCCGTAAAGCTGCTATTTCACTCTGAATTATATAAAATGAACAAGAAATAAACTAATAAAAAAAAACATAATAAAAGCCGCGTGTAGTCTGATTCGAGGGGTTGAGTGGTCACAGTGATTTCACTTATGAATCATTTATTTTATATGTTGCGACTGTTTGATTTTTGTTATTATATATTTATAGATAGTAGATTTACAATACAAAACAAAAATATACAACTTCTGACAAAAACCGGAAGTAAATATGTCAGAATCCGGAAGTTTAGGTAGATACAAGCGATGAAGAGTTGTGGTGAAAGCTTGACGACAGACGCCATCCGGTGGTTTACCAACCTGGGCAGTAAAAGCTGTTCATCCGCCAGAGAAGTTGAAGCATTCCTTCGGACCACGACAACAGTGGCGTGCTCATTGTTAGCTGTTCTGTTGATTTTTATGATTGATATAATGAGGAAAGTACGTTTAATGAGCGATGGATTTATTGCATGCGCTGATAAAGCCTTTAACATGCCGTCGACGCCATTTTAAATATAGTTACTTAAGGCGTCCACCAGGTGGAGACAAAAACGACTACAAAAATAATGATAATTGAGTACTCATTCATTTCATCAGTTCATTTTCTGTAACCGCTTCATCCTAATTAGAGTCGCGGGGAGGCTGGTGCCCATCCCAGCCAACTCAGGGCGAGGGCAGAGTACACCCTGGACAGCTCGCCAGGCCATCGCAGGGCAGAAACACGCTGATGGCTTTGCAGCCTACTCCGGCCTTTGATAACCCAGTTAGCTGCACTGGGGGGGGGGGCAGTGACAACCTTGTGGAGAGTGGGACTCGAACCCCCAGCCTTTGGATCAGCAATCTGGCACCTTATACCACTAGACCACCACTGCCCCTAATTGAATACTGTAGTACACTACTACTACTACTTATTATTATTATTTAGTACTACATTTTAAAATACAGTGCTAACCCCCTCCTCTCTCTTGGTGTTGCAGTTCCGGTAAACACGTGTGAAATAAAACCTTTTTAAAAATCTTTTTTAATTAACACAAAAATGTGGCTTGATGAAATATATAAATAAATGAGGTTAAATGACATTGAAATGAATGTTTTCAAGATCTTTTTAGTTGATTACAGAATCGGTGTTGAGGAGAAATTCAGTGATTACATCAATGTTCCTCTTTGTAAAGGAATTCTGGAAGTGTAGATTTCACTCATGATGAACAAGCTCCTCGGGATTGCTCTCTTTCTCAGATAGCACTGGACACATGAGGTTCGAGCCTCGTCATGAAACAGTTTACCGATTTCCACGGTCGATATTTTATGCGAAGAAAGCCAGAGTACGGCTGTATGCTGACTGAGAGGTAATGATTGGCCCGACCATGGTCTTTTACCTGTCCTTTAACCCCACCGATCGCTTTTCTTCAGGCAGTTTTCTTTCTCTGTTTCACTACAACATGTTTTTTCTCTTTCAGGTTGTCTCGTTGATTTTTCATTCGGTGGTGTTCATCACCATTAACATCTTTTGTCACTGTGCTGGATTTCCTAGTTAAAGAAGATCTAAAATTTCTTTTATTGTTTAAAAAGTTTAAAAAAGGTTTCCTTTTAGTAAACCAAATCCAGCCACTTGGTCTGTGAGTCTGCAAACACTCGGTGTTTGTGCTCGTTTACCTGGTTTCATTTTTTTGATTTTGAAATCATAACATTGGACCCACCCCTTGTGGGAGGGGCTCTAGGGGTCGGGTGCAGTGTGAGTTGGGTGGTAGCCGAAGGCATGGGTTCTGTCGGACCGATCCTCGGTTACTGACTCTAACTCTTGGGACATGGACTGTCACCTCTCTGGCGAGGAAGGAGCCTGATCTGGTGCTGGAGGTGGAGAGATACCAACTAGATATAGTCAGACTCACCTCAACGCAGAGCTTGGGCTCTGGAACCACATATCTCAAGAGGAGCTGGACCTTATTCCATTCTGGAGGTGCTCACGGGGAGAGGTGATGAGCCAAGTGCGATTCCTTGTTGCCCCCGTCTGGGTGCCCATGCTTTGGGGTTCTCCCTTGTTAATGAAAGGATAGCTTCCTTTCGCCTTCGGGTGTGGGGAAGGGTCCTGACTGCTGTTTGTGCTTATGCACCAAATGACAGTTCAGAGTACACACCCTACTCGGAATCTTTCGGAGGAGTGTTGGAGAATGCACCTTCCCTTCCTTCACCTTCATGGCTGAAGTGCCCTTGAGCAAAGAACCAAACTCCCAACCTGCTCTCTGGCTCCACAGTGTATGCAGCACCCACTACTCCAAGTGTTTGTGTGCTCACTGTGTGTGTGTGTGTGTGTGTGTGTGTGTGTGTGTGTTCACTTTGGGTGGGTTAAATGCAGATGAAATAATTTCCCTTACAGGATTAATACAGTCTTCTTCTTCTTAAGGGCAGTGGTGGTCTAGTGGTATAGGGTGCTGGATCGCTGATGTATGCATGTAAAAGAACCATTGCTGACTTTGGTAAAGAGGAGCTGCAAAGTCGTCAGCGTGTTTCTGTCCCTTGCTAAAGGGTTGTGACAGGAAGGGCATCCGATGTAAAAACCTCTGCCAAATCAAATGTACGAATCAGATGATTTGCTGTGGCGACTCCCGAGTAAAAGGGAAAAAGCCAAAAGGAAGACAGACAGTCTTCTTCTTTTGGCTTTTACCCTTTCTCGGGAGTTGCCACAGCGAATCATCTGATTCACACGTTTCATTGATATATTATATATATATATATATATACACACTAGTATATATATATCCCCCAGTGCAGCTAACTGGGTTATCAAAGGCGGGCCATGTCTCTCACTGTCTATGGTGAGAGGTTCATGTGAAAGAACCATTGCTGACTTTTTTAAAGAGGAGCTGCAAAGCCGTAAGCGTGTTTCTGTCTAAAGGGTTGCGTCAGGAAGAGCATCCGACGTAAAAACCTATGCCAAATTAAACATCAGAATCAGATGATTCGCTGTTGCGAGCCCTGAAAAAAGGAAAAGCCGAAAGGAAAAGAAGAAGAAGATACTGTAAAATCAGAATTAAGCAACGTTGTGGTTTAATACAAAAGTTATATTCCAACTGGAAGCACACAGAGAACGCAAACCTCCACCAAGGCAGCTCATTTCTCTCTTTTTCATTCATAAATATTATTTTGAAAATTCTTTTTTTACCCTAACATTTAAAAGTTTGGGCTCTCCCAAAAAATTCCACATTTTCAATGAAAACACAAACTTGCACCCATCAGACAAGTTACAAATTAATATAAAATATAATCGAGACATCAAATAGGATAAATCAATTTTTTTAAATAATAATTTTATCTTTCAAATTTTACTTTTGTCTAATATTCTCCAATAGCTGTTACAGCCTTATAGAGCTTTTTATTTCAGCTGTTATTTGTAGAGAGGCAAGATGAATAAATTTCACCCCTTGCTTCCTGAGGCTCCTCTCACAAGTTGGATGGGCGTAATGGGCACTACTCCTGTACCATACGGTCAACTTGCCCCCTTAAGAGCTCAGTCAGGTTGAGCTCCGGTGGCTGTACTGTCTACCCTTTGATTGACAGCATACCAACAGACGGCTTATTCGCTAAATCGATCTTGCATAGTTTGTAGTGCTTTGGTTCAATATCCAGGACAAGGAAAAGGAAAGTGGTTTCGTCCCCAGGGTTTGGCATGGTGTTGCAAAATAGAGTGACAACTCTCCCATTGTACCTCCACCGACCACCCATAGACCATCGCATTTCGCCCACCATATTTCACATTTCCCACACACAACATCTATCTAACACATCCCCATCCTTTACTATCCAGTATCTGTGCTCTGTAAATCTTGAAATTTGAATTTTGTGAATCTGATTCAGAATCAGCTATGACTTTTCCTTGCAGTTTCAGGAGCCGTCTGCTGAAGTTGATTCTGGTGTTTTTGTGTTGTGTGAGTTCTATTGAAAGGATACTTGGATCCTGACTGGACCTGGTTTATGATGGAAGTGATGCTGATTATTTTTTAGTCTTCTTTTTCTTCTTCTTTTCCTTTCGGCTGTTCCCGTCAGGGGTCGCCACAGCGAATCATCTGCCTCCATCTCACCCTATCCTCTGCATGTCCTTCTCTTACACCAACTGCCTTCATGTCCTCTTTCACCACATCCATGAATCATCTCTTTGGTCTCCCTCTAGAACTTCTGCCTGGTAGTTCCAACCTTAGCATCCTACTACCAATATACCCACTATTCCTCCTCTGTACATGTCCAAACCATCTAAATCTAGCCTCTCTGACTTTGTCTCCAAAACGTCTGATATGTGCTGTCCCTCTGATGTGCTCATTCCTGATCCTATCCATCCTCGTTACTCCCAAAGAGCACCTCAACATTTTCATCTCTGCTACCTCCAGCTCTGCCTCCTGTCTTTTCCTCAGCGCCACTGTTTATAAACCATACAACATCGCTGGCCTCACCACCGTCTTGTACACTTTTCCTTTCATTCTTGCCGATACCCTCCTATCACACATCACACCGGACACTTTTCTCCAATCATTCCAACCTGCCTGCACACGCTTCTTCACGTCTTTTCCACACTCTCCATTGCTCTGGATTGTTGAGCATAGGTACTTAAAGTCCTCCACCTTCTTTATCTCTACTCCCTTTAACCTCACTGTTCCTCTTGGGTCCTTGTCGTTCACACGCATGTATTCATGTGTGAGGTGGATGCCACCTCTCTAGATTTTCCTCCACTTGTTCTCTGCTCTCACTACAGATCACAATGTCATCTGCAAACATCATAGTCCATGGAGATTCTTGTCTAACTTTGTCTGTCAGCCTGTCCATCACCATAGCAAACACGAAGAGGCCCAGAGCTGATCCTTGATGCAGTCCCACCTCCACCTTGAACTCTTCTGTCACACCGACAGCACACCTCACCACTGTCTTACATCTCTCATACATGTCCTGCACCACTCTAACATACTTCTCTGCCGCTCCAGACTTCCTCATGCAATACCTTAGTTCTTCTCTTGGCACCCTGTCATATGCTTTCTCCAGATCCACAAAGGCACAATGCAGCTCCCTCTGACCTTCTCGGTACTTTTAATTCATGGCAACTACAGAGGGATAAAGTTGATGAGCCATACGATGAAGTTATGGGAAAGAATAGTGGAAGCTAGACTAAGGGCAGAGGTCAGCATTTGTGAACAACAGTTTGGTTTCATGCCAAGAAAGAGCACCACAGATGCAATGTTTGCTTTGAGGATGTTAATAGAGAAGTACAGAGAAGGTCAGAGGGAGCTACATTGTGCCTTTGTGGATCTGGAAAAAGCATATGACAGGGTGCCAAGAGAAGAACTGTGGTATTGCATGAGGAAGTCTGGAGTGGCAGAGAAGTGTGTTAGAGTGGTGCAGGACATGTATGAGAGATGTAAGACAGTGGTGAGGTGTGCTGTCGGTGTGACCGACGAATTCAAGGTGGAGGTGGGACTGCATCAGGGGTCAGCTCTGAGCCCCTTCTTGTTTGCTATGGTGATGGACAGGCTGACAGACGAGGGAAGACAAGAATCTCTCTGTACTATGATGTTTGCAGATGACATTGTGATCTGTAGTGAGAGCAGAGAACAAGTGCAGGAAAATCTAGAGAGGTGGAGGTATGCCCTGGAAAGGAGGGGAATGAAGGTTAGCCTCAGAAAATCAGAATACATGTGTGTGAATGAGAAGGACCCAGGAGGAACGGTGATGTTACAGGGAGCAGAGATAATGAAAGTGGAGGATTTTAAGTACTTAGGCTCAACAATCCAGAGCAATGGAGAGTGTGGAAAAGAGGTGAAGAAGCGTGTGCAGGCAGGCTGGAATGGTTGGAGAAAAGTGTCCGGTGTGATGTGCGATAGGAGAGTGTCAGCAAGAATGAAGGGAAAAGTGTACAAGACGGTGGTGAGACCAGCGATGTTGTATGGCTTAGAAACAGTGGCGCTGAGGAATAGACAGGAGGCAGAGCTGGAAGTCGCGGAGATGAAAATGTTGAGGTTCTCTCTAGGAGTAACGAGGATGGATAGGATCAGAAATGAGGATATCAGAGGGACAGCCCACGTAAGATGTTTTGGAAACAAAGTCAGAGAGGCTAGATTGAGATGGTTTGGACATGTACAGAGGAGGGATAGTGAGTATATGCTGCCACCTCCAGAAGTTTTCGGACGACTCCGCCATCGTGGGCCGTGTGTCAGAGGGGAACGAGCTGGAGTACCGGTCGGTCATCGTTGACTTCGTGGACTGGTGTGAGCGCAACCACTTGTGCTTGAACACCAGGAAG
>CM045749.1:4240910-4325910 GCA_024760905.1 Plotosus lineatus
ATGATTAGTGGAAGTGATGTTGATTGAGTGGAGAGTGAGGTTGATGATTAGTAGAGTGAGATTGATGAATGTAGAGAGTGAGGTTGGTGATTGCATGGAGAGTGAGATTGATGATTGTGTGGAGCGTGTGGGTTGATTGTCTGTGAAGTAGTGAGTTGTTGATTGCGTGGAAAGTAGGAGTTGATGGTGCGTGGAAAGTAAAGGTTAGCCAATTACATAAGTAAAGTGTGATTAAGTAAGTAAGTTATTAATTATGTAGAACTAAAGAATAATTAAGTACATAAGTAAAATTGATAATTCTGCAAGTAAATAGGGTTAATAATTACCTAGAAGAAGTACAAGGTAATAATTATGTAGAAAGTAGCATTAATTATTCTATAGTAAAGTTATTAATTAAATAAATAGTAAAACAATAATTAAGTAAATGAAAGTAATAATTACAGTAGAAAAGTAAAATTAATAATTACGTAAAGTAAAAATTAATAGTAATTAAGTAAACGTAATAATTATATAGAATAAATAAAGAGACAATAATTATGTAGAAATGAGGTAATTAATTACGTAGAAAGTAAAATTATTAATTACATCGTAAGTATGAATTATTAATTATGTAAATGCAAAATTGTGTGCATTACATAATGCAAGAGTAATGTGTAATTATAAGTAAAGTAAATTATTAATTACACATCAAATGGGGTAAGGTAATAGTGCATTAAAGTAAAAGTGAGTCATAATTAAGTATAGAAAGTAAAATTATTAATTAAGTAGAAGCATTAAATTATTAATTAAGTAGAAGTAAAGTAGTAATTGAAGTAATGAATGTTGTGTATGAAAGTAGCATGGTGTAATTATTTATGTAAGTAAAATTCATAATTAAGTAGAAATGTAAAGGTTATTAATTATATAGAAGTAAGAATTAGTAAATATTCTACGTAGAAATAAGGTAATGAATTATTAATTATGTAGAAAGTATCGTTAATTATTCTGTAAAGTAATGTATTCATTAATTAAGTAGAATAAGTAAAATTGGTGCAATTACCTAAAGTAAGGTATTCAATTATGCAATAAATAAGCATTAATTAATTCGTGAAAAGTAAAAGTTCCTTAATTAAGTAAAGTAAAATTAATAATTAAATGATAAGTAAAATTAATAATTACATTTAAATAAAAGTTAATAATTCACGTAGAAAAGTAAAGTTAATTAGTAAGTAAAAGTAAAATTTAATAATTATGTAAAGTAATATTATTAATTAATAAATAAAATGTAGTAATTACATAAGTAATTAATAATTCTACGTAGAAAGTATCATTAATTATTCTGATAAATAAAATTCATACTTGAAGTAAAGTAAAAGTTATTAATTACGTAGAAAATAAATTATTAATTAAATAGAAAGTAATAGTGATAATTAATTATGTAAGTAAGTTATAGTGCGTAAGTAAATTAATAATTGAAGTAAAGTAAAGATTGATTAATTATGTAGAAAATCAAATTCAATCATTAAATGGAACGTAAATAAAATGTGAAGTAATTAATAAAATCAGAATTAATCAATTGTATAGATAAATGAGAAGTTATTAATTCGTTAAAATAAAAATTGATAATTAAATGAATAAAATAAATTCCATTAATTATGTAGAAAGTGAAATTTAGTGAATTATAAGTGAAAATTGGTAATTACATAAGTTAATTAATTAGTAAATGTAATGAGAATTATTAATCAAGTATAAAGAGGTGGCAGTGCGTAGAAAAGTAAAATTGACAATTAATTAAAGTAAATGAGTAATTAAATGTAAGTAAATAAGATTTAATAATTATGTATAAGTAAAATTATTAATTAACTAAATGGTAATATGAAAGAATTATTAATCACTAAGTAAAGTAAAATTGATAAATTAAAGTAAGTAAATTTAATAATTAATAATAGAAGAAAGTTAAAATTTATTAATTATGTAATTAGTAAGTGCGTAAAGTGATACAATAAGTAAAAATTAATGATTACGTAAATGAAGTTATTAATTAGTAGAAGAAAGTAAAATTATTAATTACATAAAGTAAAATTGTAATGATGCATGGAATATAAAATTGATAATTATATGTAAAGTAAAGAATGAAATCACATTAAATGGGGTGTCAATGCTAGTAAAATAAAATTGTGATGCGTAAAGTGGAAAAAACCTAATGGTGTATATAAAGTAAAATTCACTTAATTATGTAAATGGGGTAATAATTATGATATGTAAAATTGTTAAGTATTACATTGTAAGAAAGTAAATATAATGAAATGCATCGAAACTAAATTAATAATTATTACATTAAGTAAAGATTAATAATTAAGTAAATGTAAGGTGACTAATTATGTGTAAAGTAAGGTAATGATGCATGCAAAATGAAATTATTAATTACGTAGAAGTAAAATTAGTAATTATTCTGTATAAAGTAAGGGAATTAGACAATAATTCTTAGATTAAAGTAAAAGGTTAATGATTGATGTAAGAACTAAATCCAGATAATTACATAATGTTTAATGTGCGTATAAGTAAAATTATTGATTAATAAATGAAGTTCAAATTAATAATTACATAAATGGAGTAATAATTGATACAATAGAAAAGTAACATTAATTACATTCTATAAATGGTATTAATTGTGAGTAAATAAAGTAATAGTTCATTAATTAAGTAAATGAAGTCATAATTAGTAAAAGTAATTAATTAATTAATTACGTAAATTAAGTATTAATTAAATGCAAACGTAAAAGTTAATGATTACGTAAAGTAAAAGTGTGTAGTACGTAAAGTAAAATTAATTAATCTACGTGATAAAAGTTATTAATGATACGTAAGTAAAAAGTTAGTGGTGCGTAGAAAGTAAAGGTAATAATTAAGTAGAAAGTAAGGTGTTAATGATTATGCGTAAGTAAAGTGTGTAATTATTCGGTAGTAAAAATTCCTGTGCACGTAAGAAGTAAGAGGTAAAATTAATTAAGTAAACATTAAAAGTTAATAATTAAGTAAACATTAAAATTGATTAATTAAGTAGAAAGTAATTAATAAGTAAGTAAATGAGGTATTAATTAGTAGAATATAAAATTAATTAATTATGTAGAAAATTGGTAGCATTACATAAGTAAAACATTAGTCTGTAAGTAAAAATTCACCAATTAAATAGCATTAAAGTAAAATTAATAATTACATAGAATAGTAATTGTGATTACGTATAAGTAAAATTATTAATTATGTATAAGTATAGGTAATTATTCTATAGTAAAATTCCATTAATTAAGTAGATAATACAAAATTGGTAATTACCTAGAAAAGTAAGGTAGTAATTATGTAGAAAATGACATTAATTATTCTGTAATAAGTAAAATTCGTAATTGAAGTAGAAAGTAAGGTAATAATTAAATAAAGTAAAAATTATTAATTACACATTTAAATGAAATTAATGAGTGCAAGTGAAAAGTAAAATTCAATAATGAAGTAGAAAGTAAAAATTTAATAATTATGTATGGAAAGTAAATGTTAATAATTGTGTGTAAAGTAAAAATTAGTAATTACATAGTAAAATGCTAAGGTAATAATTACGTAGTAAGTAAAGGAATAATGAAATGCGTAAAGTAAATTATTAAGTTACGTAGTCACAGAAATAAAGTTATTAATGAAATACACGTGAAAGTAAAATTAATGATGTATATAGTAAAGTAAATTTAGTAGTCATATGTCAATAGAAAAAGTAAAGTTATTAATTAAATCTAATAGTAAAGAATTGTAGTAATTATGTAGAAAGTCCAGAATTAATCATTAAGTAAAGTAAGAATTATTAATTACACATAAATGAGTAAAGTCATATGATAATTAATCATTAAGTAGAAATAAAGATAATAAATTAAATTAAGTAAAATTATTATTAAGTAAATGAAAGTAAAATTAATAATTATATAAATAAATTTAATAATTATGCTAAAGTAAAATTATAATTAATTAAGTAAAATGAAATTAATAATTAATATAGAAAAGTAAAAATTAATAATTAAGTAAATGAAAGTCAGAATAAATCGTAAAAGTAATAGAAATTTAAGGGTAATTAATTATAAAAATGAAAAATTAATAATTAATCGTAAATAGAAAAGTAAAAAATTAATAATTAAGTAAAGTAAAGTTAATAAGTAAGTAGAAAGTAAAGATTAATAATTATGTAGAAGAAAATAATATTAACTCACAACTATTATGTCAAAGTAAAATTAATAATTACGTAAAGTAAAAGATTAGTAATTAAATAGAAGAAGTAAAGATTGATAATTGAAGTAGAAAGTAAAGTTATTAATTACATAGAAGAAGTAAATGAATTGTGTAATTACAATAGATAATAAATTGACTAATTATGTAGAAAAGTAAAGATTAATGAAGTCTCACATAAAAGTAAAATTGATAATTGACGTAAAGTAAAATTATTAATTCTACGTAAATGAAACTAAGTTGTAATTAATGTAAATGTAAAGGTTATTCATAATTATGTAAATCGTAAAATTAATAATTCGCAAGTAGAAAGTAAAATTAGGTATTAATTATGAAAAGTAAGGAATTATAATAATCGTGCAATAGAAGAGTAAATTGTTAATAATTACATTCAAAGTAAAATTATTAATTAATTAGATAAGGGTGTAAAATTATTAATTATGTAGTAGTAAAACTAATTAATAATTATGTAAAGTAAAAGTTAGTAATTAAGTGAAAGTAAAAGTTATTATTACGTGAAATAGAATTATTAACTTCACGTAAAGTAAAGGGTATTAATTATATAGTGAAAGTACAAAATTATTAATTATGTAGAAAGTAAAGTTAATGATGTGCAATAAGTAAGGAGGTTAGTAATTAAGTAGAAGAGTCACAATTGTGTAATTGATGTGCAAAATGAGTTCATGATTATTAGTACAGCAGAAGTAAGGAAATTGAAGTTATTAATGGAAAGTAGCATTTATTGAATTACCTGTGAATAAATGCAAAATTCATAATTACACATAGAAAGTAAAATTGATAATTACATTGCGTAAGGGTAATAATACAATAGAAAAGTAAAATTGTAATTACTACGTAAAGTAAGGTAAGTAATTATGTAAATATCATTAATTATTCTATAGTAAAATTCATAATTAAGTAAAGTAAAAATTTACCAATAGTACGTAGAAAAGTAAAGTGTAATTAATTAAGTAAAAATACTTGTTAATTATTCTATAGTAAAATTAATAATTAATAGTACAAGTAACAGAACCCAATAATTAGAAGTGAAAGTAAAGTTCAATAATTACATATGAAGGAAATCAAATTATTAATTAAACGTAGAAAGTAAGGATTCACTTAGTTAATAGAAAGTAAAATTGTGGTGTGTGAAAGCATAGCGTTTATTATTCTGAAGAAGTAAAAGTTATTAATTATGTAGAGATAAGTAAAATTATTAATTAAGTAAAGTAAAGGTCATTAATTATGTGAAAGTAAAATTGATAATTGTGTGAAGTAAAGTAATGTCTGTGAATTAGTAGAGTTCGCGATTGAAGTGTGAAGTACGATAAATATGCCTGAAGTGAAGTGAATTGTGTAAATAGAAATTCAATGATTATTCTGTAAAGTAAAAGATTATTAATTGCAATAAGTAAAATGAAATTGTAATTAGTGCGTAAGTAAGAAGTGGTGAATTATTACATTCAAGAATTAGGGATTATTAATTCCATGATGCAATAAGTAAAATTAATAATTCAAAGTAAGCATTAAAATTATTAATTAAGTAGATAGTAAAAATTTATTAATTAAATAGTAAATGAAATTAATAATTAAGTAAATGACAGTGATAATTCTATGAAAGTAAAATTAATAATTATAATACATCGTAAAAATTATTAATTACGTCTAAAGTAAAATTTAGTAATTAAGTAAAGTAAAATTATTAATTATGCAATAGAAGAAATGTAACATTAATTATTAATAATTCTAAGTAAAGAGATTTCATAATTACGTAATGAATAGTAAGGGTGGTAATTACCTAGAAAAGTAAAATTATTAATTATGTAAAGTAAAGCATTAATTATTCTAGAAGTAGAAAATTCCTTAATGATTAAGTAGAAGTAAAATTAATAATTGGACAATAAATGAATTATTAATTACAGCGTAAGTAAAAATTAATAATTACATTAAGTAAAATTAATAGTAAGTAAATGGGGTTAATAATTATGTAGAAAATAATGTGATTAAATTCTATGGAAAGTAAAATTAGTAATTAATACATAAGTAAGGTAATGAGTGCGTAAGTAAAGATAATTAAGTCGTAAGTAAAGTGTTGATAATGTAATAGAAAGAAAGTAGAATTAATGATCACATCGTAAGAAAGTTAAGGGTAATTATATATAAGTAAAAATTTAACAATTACAGAAGTCAAGTAAGGGGTTAATAATTAAGTAAATAAAATTAATAATTACATGTATATAGAAAATCAATTAATCATTATGTAAATGAAAGTAATAAGAATTATTAATTAATATGATAAAGTAAAATCAAATTACATCCTTAAATAAAATGAAAGTTATTAATGATACGTAAAGTAGAAATTAATAATTACAATAGAAAGTAAATAAACAATTGTGTATAAATTATCATACATAAGTAAATTTAATAAGTAGGGATTCATACTTGAAGTAAAGTAAAGAGTTAATAATTACCTATAAAGTAAAAGGTAATAATTATGTAAAGTAAAATCAGCATTAATTATTAAATGAAAAAGTAAGGTAATTAAGTAAGTAAATGAAATTCAATCAACTTATGTAAATGAAAGTAGTAATTAAAAGTATGAAAGTATGAAATTATTAATTATTATGAAAATGAAGTTAGTAATTACGTAAGTAAGGTAATGATTACGTAAGTAATAATTATTAATTAAGTAGATAAGTAAAAGTAATTAATTATGTAGAAAGTAATAGATTATTAATTAAGCATGAATAATAAAAAGTTAATAGAAATTGTATGTAAGTAAAGATTATGATACACGTATGAAAGTAGAAAATTAATAATTACGTGAAAGTAAGCAATATGATAATTAAGAATGTAGAAAGTAAAGTTGTAATTATGTAAAGTAAACACAATAATTATAAGTATAAAGTAAAATTAATAATTATGTAGAAAAATAAAAATTAATATATTAAATAGCAAAGTAAAATTAATAATTCTGTGATAAAATAATTAATAATTATATAGAAAATAAATTAATATTACGTAGAAAACTAAAATTTAATAATTACGTATTAAAGTAAAATTGAATTAATGAATTACGTAAAGTAAAATTATTAATTAATAATATAAGTAAGATTGAATTAATTAAGAATGAAAGTAAAATTGTCAATTATGCATAAATCGTAAGTAATTGTGGTATTAGTAGAAAGAAAGTAAGAGTTGGTAATTAGTAAGTAAGGTAATAATTAATAAAGTAAGGGTGTCGATAAGTATTCTAACCAGAAAAATAGTAAAATTATTAATTATGTAAGAGTCAGAATTGATTAATTAAATGCGTAGAAATTGATAATTAAATAATATGCCAAAGTAAATTATTAATTATGTAGAGCAAAGAATAATGTATTACTTCTATAGTAGAATTCTATAATTATATAAAGTAAAATTGATAATTAAATAGAAAGTAAAATTGGTGATTGCGTGGAGAGTGAGATTGATGATTATTGTGGAGAGTGTCATTGATTATTCTGTGAAGAGTGGGGTTCATGATTGAGTGGAAGTGAGGTTTGGTGCCTGGAGGAGTGAGATTGATGATTGTGTGGAAAGTGACGATTGATTATTCTGTGAAGAGTGAGTTCGTGATTGAGTGAAGAAGTAGGGTTGATGATTGAGTGAAGTAGGGTTGAAGTGATTCAGCAGTGCGTGAAGTGAAAGTGATGATTGCGTGGAGAGTGAAATGGTTGATAATTGGTGGAAGTGAAGGTTGATGATTGTGCCAGATAGTGCGTTGATGATTAGTGGAGAAGTAGAGGTTATTGACGTGAGTAGAAGTAGGAGTTATTGATTGTGTGAAGAAGTGATGATTGATAATTGTGTAGAGAAGTAGGGTTAATGATTGCATAGAGAGTAAGATTGATGATTCGTGGAGAGAGTAATGAGATGATAGTGCGCGTAGAAGTGAAGTGAGTTAGTAATTAATTGCGCCAGAGAAGTAAAGCCCAGTAATTTAAATGGTAAAGAGTTATTGGTGTGTGAGTGAAGATTATTGATTGTGTAGAGAAATGAAACTGATGATTGAATGAAAGTAAATGTTGATAATTGAGTGAAAGTAAAGTTAATAATTACGTAAAGTAAAATTCAGTAATTATGTAAAGTAGGAAATTAATAATTAATATAGAAAAGTAAAATTATTAAATTAATAATAAATGAAAGGTAATAATTGATGTAAAGTAAAATTGTCCCATAAGTAAATGGTAATGTTATTGTAATTAAGTATCGGTGAAGTAAGAAGAATTGAGTTCAATGCACGTAAGTGAAAGTCCAGGTGTAATTATTACAATAAAGTACAAGGTAATTAATTATGCAATAAATAAAATTATTAATTAAGTAGAAGTAAATTAAATTGTAATAATTAAATGTAGAAAAGTAAAGTTGTGTAATTGCACGTAAAGTAAAGTTGATAATTATGTAAAGTAAAGTTATTAATTATATGATAGTAAGTAAAGTTATTAATTCTACGTAGAAAGTAAAAAGGGTGATGAATTGCATAAATAAGATAAAAATTACGTAGAAATTAAATAGAATAATGTTAGTAAGTAAAGGTATTAATTATGTAGAAGAAGTATCGGTAATTATTAATGTAAAAGTAAAAGTTCATAATTAGTAGAAAAAGTAAAGAAAATTGGTAATTACCTAGAGAAGTAGGAGTAGTAATTATGTAGATATGTGATAATTATTCTATGAAAAAGTAAAAATTACAGCCAATTGAAGTACGAAAGTAAAGTATTAATTAATAAATGTAAAGATTATTAATTATTAATAGAAAAGTATATGAATTGTATTAGTGCGTAAGTAATAAATGAAGCTAATAATTAAGTAGAAAGTAAGTAAGAATTATTAATTAATGTAGAATAAGTAAAATTAATTATTAATTAAGTAGAAAGTAAGGTATTAAAATTATTAAGTAAATAGAATTATTAATTAAATGTAAGTGATAAAGGTGTAATAATTATGCGTAAAGTAAAATTGTAATTATCTAGAAGTAAGAAAGTAAAAATTAATGATTGCGTAAAGTAAAGATTGTAATAAATAAGTAGCATTAAGTAAAGGAAATTGTAATGCGTAATTACAGTAAAACGTAATGAAATATAAGTAAGAAATTGAAAATTAGTAATTATAGAAGAAAGTAAACTTATTATTAATTAAAGTAGAAAGCAATGAAGTTCGTAATTATGCTATTAAAAGTGAAATTATTAATTAGATAGAAAGTAAAGTTGAAATTATTACATAGTGAGTTATTAGTAAAGTCAAATGATTAATCTATTAAGTAAAGTAAAATTAATAATTATAAATAATCTTAGTATTAATGCAACTAAGATTAGTAATTACATGAAAAGTAAAATTAATGTAATTATATGTAGAAAGTAAAATGATAATTGCTAGTAAGTAATGAAGTTGATAATTAAGTAAAATGAAGTGAGTAATTACGTCGCTAAATAAGCTAATTACAATAATTATGTGAGAATAGTAAAATTATTGATTAAGTAGAAAGTACAAAGGTTCAGTAATTAAATAAGAAAGTAAAAATTAATAATTAAGTGAAAGTAAAATTGTGTTAAAGTAAGTAAGAAAAGTAAAATTAATAATTCACGTAAAATGAAAATGAAATTAATAATTATGTAGAAAGTAAAATGTAGTAATTACATAAGTAAGGTAATAATTATATCAAATAAATATCATTAATTATCTATAAAAGTAAAATTAATAATTAAGTAGAAAGTAAAATTAATAATTACGATAGAAAGTAAAATTAATAATTAATATAGAAGAAATAAAGGTAATAATTAATGATAGTAAACAAAGTAAAATAAGTGAAATAAGTAAAGTAAAAAATTATTAATTCACAGTAAAAGCGTAAAAGTTAATAACGCGTTACGTATAAAAGTAAAATTCATTATGCGTAAGTAAAAGGGTGTAATAAAGTGTAGTTCACATCAAGAAGTATAATTAATAATTGATGTATGAAAGTAAAATTAATTAATCTGAAGTAGAAATGGTAATAGGATTAAGTAGAAATTAAAAAGATGTCGCAATAAAAGTAGAAAAAATTTATAATGATACATTGAAAGTAAAATTCATAATTAAGTAGAAGAAGTAAAATTAATAATTACAGTAAGTAAAATTGATAATTACTAGAAAGTAAAAGTTAATGAGTGAAGTAAATGTATTATTAATTCTACGTAAAGAGTAAAATTGAATAATGATACGTCAGAATTACCTGAAGTAAAATTAGTAATTATGTAAATGCAGTGGTAGTGTCCTATGAAAGTAAATTCTGCCGAAGTAGGGATTACGCATGAAGTGGAAGAAAACAAAATTGACAATTAATGTAAGTACAAGTAAATTATCAATTAATGGTAAAGTAATAATTATGTAAACTTATTAATTGAATTGTCTATAGAAAGTAAAGTAATTGTAATTAGTAGAAAAGTAAAATTAATAATTAAGTAGAAGTAAAAATTTATTAATTATGCGTGAAAAATCAAATTAATCCTTCATAGAAAATAAAATTGTTGTGTTACATAAAAGGAAAGTAAATAATTATATGAGTTAAATAGAAAGTAAAGGAGATTAATAATATTACATAGATTAAGTAAATGTGTAATAGAATTATGTAAAATGTAAAGGTGGTAATTACATGAAAAAAGTAAGAATTAATAATTAGTGCGTGAAAGTACAAGTTAATAATTACAATGCATGAAAGTAAAGAATTATTGATGCATTAAGAAAAGTAAAGTTAATAATTACGTAGAAAGTAAGAAGGATTAATAATTAAAGTAAAGTAAGTTAGTAATTATGTAGAAAGTAAAGTTAATTAATTATATAGAATAATCAAAGTCAAGTTAATCAATTAAGTAAGAAGTAGGAATTATTAATGTAAGTAGAAGAGTAAGAGTTATTAATTATGTAGAAAGTAGAATTAATTATGCTAGAAGTAAAATTAATAATTAAGTAAGAAATGATATTGATAATTAAGTAAAGTAAAATTAATAATTACATAAAGTGGGGTATTAATTATATAGAAAATAAAGTTAATAATTATGTAAAGTAAAATTATTAATTAAGTAGAAAGTAAAATTATTAATTAAGTAAGTAATGTTAATGAATTAAGTAAATGAAATTAATAATTACGTAAAGTAAGGTAATGAATTAAATAGAAAGTAAAAGTTATTAATTACATAAGTAAGGTAGTAATTATGTAGGCATGGCATTGAGGTATTCTGTAAGTAAAGGTATTAATGCGTAAGTAAAGTTATTAATTAAAGTGAAAGTAAAGATTGTAATTACATAGTAAAGTAAAGTTATTATTAAGTAGAAAGTAAAATTAAATAATTAAATGAAGTAAAATTAAATGATACATAAGTAAGAGTTAATAATTACGTAAATGAAGTAAGTAAAATTAATAATTCCCACCAGTAATTATTAATTATGTAAGAAAGTAGCATTAATTATTCTATAAAGTAAAATTAATAATTACGTAAAGTAAAATTGTAATTACGTAAAGAAAGTCAACAATTATTAATTAATTAGTAGTAAAAATTAATAATTAAGTAAATTGTGTTCTTTACGTAGAAAGTAAAATTCATAATTCAAAGTAAAATTAGTAATTACGATAAATGTATGAAATTAAATTATGTAGAAAAGTAAAACAATTATTCACATCGTAATTGATAATTAAGTAATAAAGTTATTAATTAATACAGAAAGTAAGATGAAAGTAAAATGCGTAATTACGTAAGTAAAATTAATAATTAAAGTATCAAAGTGAATTAGTAATTAGTAAATGGAAATTGTAATTAGTAAGAAATACAAAGTTATTAATTAAGTAGAAAAGTAGCATTAGTGTCTAAAGTAAATTCAGTAATTAAATAGAAGTAAAGTTATTAATTACATATAGAAAGTAAATCTGATCAGTAATTAAACATAGTAAGTAATTATTAATTAAATGCTAATGTAAATTGATAATTCTATAGCAAATGAGTGCGTAGATAATTAAATGAATAGTAAGTAAAGTTAGTAATTACATAAAGTAAAATTAATAATTATGTAAATGTAGTAATTATTCTAGTAAAGATTCCTTAAATTGAAGTAAATGAAATTAATTAGTGAATAGAAGTAAGTAAAATTAGTAATTAAATAGAGAGTAAAATTAATAATTACGTAAGTAAATAAAATTAATAATTAAGAGTAGAAAGTAAAATTATTAATTATAGAAAGTAAATGTTATTAATTAATATGAAAGTAGGAGATTGGTAATTACTTAGAAAGTAAGGTAATGTCACGTGAAAGTAAAGATAGTAATTCATAGAAGAAGTAAAATTATTAATTACAATAAAGTAAAATTAATAATTACGTAGAAAGTAATGAGATTAATAATTATGTATAAAGTAAAATTTAATAATTACGTAAAAAAGGAATTAATAATTATGTAAGTAAAAATTAATAATTATGTAGAAAATCCAATTAATCAGTAAGTAAATAAAATTATTAATTATGTAAAGTAAAGATTAATAATTACATGTAAAGTAAAGCATTAATTAAATAAAAGTAAAATTAATAATTATGTAGAAAAGTAGCATTAGTATTCTATAAGTAAACATCAAAATTCATAATTACGTAAAGTAAATTAATAATTACGTAAAGTAAAATTGGTAATTAAATAAGTAAGGTAATAATTAATGATAGAAAGTAAAAATTTAATAATTCTAGTAAAGTAAAATTCATAATTAAATTAAATAGAAAATAATGGTGGTAATTACCTAAAGTAAAATTATTAATTAGTAATAGAAAGTAGCATTAATTATTCTGTGAAGTAAAATTCATGATGCGTAAGTACGTAATTACGTAGAAAGTAAAGTTAATAATTACATTAAAGTAAATTAATAATTACGTAGAAAGTAAAATTAATAATTAATGCGTAAGTAAGATTAATATTAATTAGTAAGTAAAATTATTAATTACGTAAAGTAAATGTAATAATTATGTAAAGTAATTAATTAGTAATTAATTATATAGAAAGTAAATTATTAATTAATAGTAAATAAAGAATAATAATCTGTCGTAAGTAAATATTACATCTGAAAGTAAGGGTAAATTATTAATTAATAAATGAGGTAATAATTATTATATAATAAAATTTATAATTACGTAAGTAAAATTTATTAATTAAATCGTAAGTAATTGTAATAATTATGTAGAAAAATCAAATTAATCATTAAGTAAAATGAAATTAATGTAGTATGTAAGTAGGGGTAATAATTATGTAGAAAAAGTAAGGTATTAATTATGTAGAAATAAAAAGGTAATAATTAAGTAAATGTAAAATTAATAATTACATAAAGTAAAAGTTAATAATTACGTAGAAAGTAAAGGTATTAATTAATTAAGTAAGGTAATGAGTGAAGTAAAATTAATAATTACGTAGAAAGTAAAAATTATTAATTAAATAAAGTAAAATTAATAATTCACATTAAATATAGTGTTAATAATTATGTAAAGTAAAATTAATAATTACATAAAGTAAAATTATTAATTAATGTGAGAAGTAAAGGTTACATAATTACGTAAGTAAAATTAATAATTACATGAAAGTGAAATTAATAATTACGTGTATAAGTAAAATTAATAATTACATAAAGTAATTAATTGCAATTAAGTAGAAAAAGTAAAGTTAATAATTACATAGAAGTAAATTAATAATTACAATAGAAAGTAATTAATAATTAAATAAAGTAAAATTATTAATAATTAAGTAGAAAAGTAAAGTAATAATTACATCAAAGTAAAAGTGGTAATTAATTAAATGAAAGTCAAATGGAATTAATTAAGTAAAGTAAAATTAATAATTACATCAGATAAGTAAAGTTAATAATTAAGTAAAAGTAAAAATTTAATTACGTAAAAAGTAATAATAAAATTATTAATTGTGTAAAGTAAAATTATTAATTATGTAGAAAGTAAAATTAATAATTAAGTAAAGTAAAATTAATAATTACGTAGAAAAGTAAAGAAATTAATAATTACGTAGAGAAAGTAAAGAATTAATAAAATTATATAAGAAAGTAAAATTAATAATTAAGTAAAATAAGTCTTAATAATTAAATACTAGAAAGTAAAATTATTAATTATACGTACAAAGTAAAATTATTAATTACATGAAAAAGTAAAATTAATAATTATTACATGAAGTAAAATTAATAATTAAATGAAAGTAAAATTATTAATTATGTAAAGTAAAGAATAATATAGTATAAGAAAATTCAAAATTAAGTAATTGAAGCAATTACGTAGAAAGTACAAGGTAGTAATTATGTAAAATAGCATTAATTATTCTATAAGTAAAATTCCTGTAATTGAAGTAAATGGAAATTAATAATTATGTATAAGTAAAGTTTAACAATTACGTAGAGAAAGTAAAATTGATAATTACATAAAGTAAAATTATTAATTATGTAGAAAGTAAAATTAATAAATTAAGTAAAGTAAAATTATTAATTATGTAGAAAGTAAGAATTAATAATTATGTAAAGTAAAATTAATAATTATGAAGTAAAAAGTAAAGCTATTAATTAGTAGAAGAGATAATGTTATTAATTGAAGTAAAGTAAAGGAATTATTAAATTACGTAGAAAGTAAAGTAATGATAATTACGTAGAAAGTAAAGTTAATAATTACGTAAAGTAGGGTAAGTAATTAAGTAGGCGTAAAATTGTGATAGAAAGTAAAATTATTAATTAAATAGAAAAGTAAAGAGAATTATTAATTACATTAAAGTAAAATTAATAATTATGTGATAAGTAAAAGTTAATAAGTACATTAAGTAAATATTCTAATTAATAATTATGTAAATAAGTAAAATTAATTAAATAGAAAGTAAATTAAATTATTAATTAAGTAAATGAAAGTAAAGAATTAATAATTACGTAGAAAGTAAAATTAATTATGTAAATTAATTATTCTAAAGTAAAGTTATTAATTAAGTAGAAAGTAAATAATAATTAAGTAAATAGTAAAATTAATAATTACGTAGAAAGTAAAGATTAATAATTAAATAGAAAGTAAAATTAATAATTACGTAGAAAGTAAGTTAATGATTATTGTAAAGTAAAGTTAATAATTAAGTAAAGTAAAGGTTGATTAATTATGTAGAAAGTAAATTATTAATTATGTATTAAGTAAAGTTAATTATTAATTGAAGTAAAGTAAAATTAATGGTGTAGATAAAGTAAAATTGATAATTAAGTAAAGTAAAATTAATAATTAAATAGTAGAAGTAAAATTAATAATTAAACATAAAGTAAAATTATAATTATAGAAAGTAATTTAATAATTAATAGAAAGTAAAATTAATCAATTATTCTAAGTAAAATTAATAATTAATTAGTAATTATGAAAGTAAAATTAATAATTACGTAAACTAATTAAATGAAAAGTAAAAATTAAAGATAATTAAAGTAAAGTAAAATGGTGATAATAAATAATTAATATAAGTAAAATTAATAATTACATAAAGTAAGTTAATAATTAATAGAAAGTAAATTAATAATTACCTAATAAAGTAAATTATTAATTAAGTAGAAAGTAAAATTAATAATTAAGTAAGTAAATTAATAATTATATAGTAAGTCAAATTAATGATTAAGTAAAGTAAAATTAATAATTATGTAGAAAATGCAAAATTAATTGTGAAGAAAGTAAAATTAATAATTATGTAGAAAAGTAAATTGGTAATTAATTAAGTAAAGTAAAATGTTAATAATTAAGTAATAAAGGTAAATTAATAATTATAGAATAAGTAAAATTAATAATTAAGTAAATAAAGGTTAATAATTAATAAAGTAAAATATTGAAGTAAGTAAAAATTGATAATTACATATAAAGTAAAATTATTAATTATGTAGAAAGTAAAGAATTAATAATTATGTAGAAAGTAAGAATTATTAATTAAATAAGAAAGTAAAATTATTAATTGCAATAAAGTAAAATTATTAATTACAAGTAAAATTAATAATTATATGAAAATCAGCATTAATTATATGGAAGTAAAATTATTAAATTAAGTAGAAAGTAAAATAATTAATTAAGTAGAAAGTGAGGTTAATAATTATGTGGAAAGTGAAGGTTGATGATTAGTGGAAGTAAAGTTGATGATTAAGTGGAAGTAAAGTTGATAATTAAATAGAAGAGTAAAATTGATGATTCTGCGTAGAGAGTAAAGGTTGATAATTGCGATGAAAGTGTGGTTAATAATTGTAGAAAGTAAAATTGATTGATTGCGTAGATAAGTGAGGTTAATAATTGCGTAAGTAAAATTAATAATTATGTGGAAGTGGAATTAGTAATTACGTAAAGTAGAGGTTAATAATTACGTAGAAAGTAAAGATTATGAATTGCACAGAAGTAAATAAAAATTGATTAATTAAGTAAAGTAGGGTTGATATTGCGTGGAAAGTGAGTTGATAATTATGTGAAGTAAAGTTGATTATTCTGTGAAAAGTGAGGTTTCATGATTGCGTGGAAGTAGGAATTGATGATTGCGTGGAGAAGTGAATTGGTGATTGCGTGAAGTGAGGTATTAATTATTGTAGAGTAAAATTGAATAATTACATATGAAGTAAATTAATGATTAGTGAATGGTAAGGTTGTTGATTGCCGCAAGTGAATTAGTAATTGTGTAGAGTAAGAATTAATTATTATGTAGAAAGTAAAATTGTAATTATGTAGTAAGTAAGAATTATTAATTGTAAATAAAGTAAAATTATTAATTACATAAATAAGTAATTATTAATTGCATTAAGTAAAATTAATAATTACGTAAAGTAAATTATTAATTATGTAAGAAAGTAAAATTAATAATTATATAGAAAGTAAAATTAGGTAATAATTAGAAGTATTAAGTAATTATTAATTATGCGTAGAAAGTAAAGATTATATTAAGTAAAAGTAAATTAATAATTATATAAGTAAGGGTGATAATTATGTAAAGTAAAATTGATAATTAAGTAGAAAAGTAAAATTAATAATTAAGTAAGTAAAGTTATTAATTACATGTAAGTAAAATTATTAATTACGTAAGTAAAATTAATAATTATGTGAAAGTAAAATTAATAATTATATGAAAAGTAAAATGGTATTAATTAAGTAAGAAGTAATTAATTAAATGTGTGAAAGTGAGGTTAATAATTATATGAGTAAAGTAAAATTAATAATTGCGTGAAAGTAAGTTAATGATTAAGTAGAAAGTAAAATTATTAATTACGTGAAAGTAAAATTATTAATTAATAGAAAATAAAATTAATAATTACGTAGAAAGTAAAATTATTAATTAAATAAGTAAAATTAATAATTATGTAAAGTAAAATTAATAATTAATATGAAAAAGTAAAATTATTAATTAAGTAGAAAAGTAAAATTAATAATTAAATAGAAAGTAAAATTAATAATTAAGTAGAAAAGTAAAATTAATAATTACAATAGAAAAGTAAAATTATTAATTAATATGAAAGTAGAAATTATTAATTATATAAAGTAAAATTATTAATTAATATAAGTAAAGTAAAATTAATAATTAAGTAGAAAGTAAAATTATTAATTAAATAAAGTAAAGTTAATAATTATAGTAAAGTAAAGGTATTAATTAAGTAAAGTAAAATTAATAATTATGTAGAAAAGTAAAGGTAATTAGTAATGTAAGTAGAAAGTAAAGATATTAATTAAGTGAAAGTAAAATTATTAATTACGTAAAGTAAAGTGAATTAATAATTAATTACAAGTAAAATTATTATTCTAAGTAAATGAGTTAAAATTAAGTAAATTAAGTAATTAATAATGAAATTAATAATAATTACATAAGTAAAATTATTAATTAAGTAGAAAGTAAAATTAATAATTATGTAAGTAAGAAGTAAAATTAATAATTAAGTAGAAAGTAAAATTATTAATTATGTAAAGTAAAAGTTAATAATTATATAGAAAAGTAAATAAATTAATAATTACATGTAAAAGTAAAATTAATAATTAAGTAAAGTAAAATTAATAATTAAATGAAAGTAAATTAATAATTAAATAGAAAAGTAAAATTAATAATTACATAGAAAGTAAAATTAATAATTATGTAAGTAAAGATTAATAATTAAGTAAGTAAAATTATTAATTAACGTAGAAAGTAAAATTAATTACAGTGAAGTAATGATAATTAGAAAGTAAAATTATAATTACGTAAAGTAAAATTATTAATTATGTAAAGTAAAATTAATTATTCTATGTAAAGTAAAATTATTAATTAAGTAGAAAGTAAATTAGTAATTAATAATATGTAAAGTAAAAATTTAATAATTACATAAGTAAAATTATTAATTACGTAAGTAAAATTAATAATTATGTAAAAATTAAGTTAATTATATGTAAGTAAAGTTAATAATTAGTGGAAAAGTAAAAATTGCGTAATTGATGTATAGTAAAAGTAAGAGTTAATGATTATCGTAAATAGAAATGAATAATTGATAATTGGGGGAGAAAATAGGAATTAATAATTACCAATGAGAAAAATAAAATTTAATTAATTAAGTAGAAAGTAAAATTAATAATTAAGTAAAGTAAAAATTAATAATTATAGAAAGTAAAATTATTAATTAATAGAAAGTAAAATTAATAATTAAGTAGAAGTAAAATTAATAATTATGTAGAAAGTAAATTAATGATTACGTAAGTAAAATTAATAATTATGTAAAGTAAAATTATTAATTATGTAAGTAAAATTAATAATTAAGTAAAGTAAAATTAATAATTAAGTAGAAAGTAAAATTAATAATTAAATAGAAAGTAAAATTAATAATTAAGTAAAGTAAAATTAATAATTAAATAGAAAAGTAAAATTTAATAATTACGTAGAAAGTAAAATTAATAATTAAGTAAAAGTAAAATTAATAATTATGTAGAAAGTAAAGTTAATAATTAAGTAAAGTAAAATTATTAATTAAGTAGAAAGTAAAATTAATAATTACGTAAGTAAAAGTAAAATTAGATAATTAATTAAAAGTAGAAATTAATTATTAATTATGTAGAAAGTAAAATTAATAATTATATAGAAAGTAAAATTAATAATTAATAGAAGTGAATTAGTAATTGTGAAAGTAATAATTAAATGGTGCGTAGAAGAAAGTAAAAATTAGTAATTACGTAGAAATGAAAAGTTATTAATTATGTGAAGTGAGGTAATATGATTGAAAAGTAAAAATTGATAATTAAGTGGAAAGTGAGGTTGATGATTGAGTAATGTAGTAAGTTGATGATTACATGGAAGTAAAAGTTGATGATTGTGTGGAAAGTGGGTTGATTATTCTGTGAAGTGAGTTGTTGATTGAATGGAAAAAGGTTGATGATTACGTGGAAGTGAGGTTGGTGATTGCATAAGTGAGATTGATGATTGTGTGGAAGTGAAATTGATTATTCTGTGAAGAGTGAGGTTCATGATTGCGTGAAGTGAGGTTGATGATTGCGTGGAAGTGAGTTGATGATTGCATGGAAGTGAGATTATGAAAATAATAAATTAATGATTAGTAAAGAATTAATAATTAAATAAGTAATTAAATTAAGTAAGTAAATTAATAATTAAGTAAAGTAAAATTGTGTATTAATAAAGTAAAAATTAGTAATAATTAAGTAAATTAAAATTAGTAATTACGTAGAAAGTAAAATTATTAATTAGTGAAAAGTAATGTTAATTATTATGTAAGTAAAAATTAATAATTAAGTAGAAAGGTAAATAATTAAGTAAGTAAAGTAAATAATGATAATTAGTAGAAAGTAAAATTAGTAATTACGTAAGTAAATTATTAATTAATTAAGTAAATTAATATTAGAAAGTAAAATTATAATTAAGTAAGAAAGTAAAATTGTAATTAATTAAGTAAAGTAAAGAATTATTAATTACATGTAAAGTAAAATTAATAATTATTAAGTAAAATTATTAATTACGTAGAAAGTAAAATTAATAATTAATAGAAAGTAAAATTAATAATTAAGTAAGTAAAATTGTAATTAAGTAGAAGTAAGGTTAATAATTAGTAGAAAGTAAGTAAATTATTAATTACATGTAAGTAAAGGAATTAATAATTATGTAGAAAGTAAGGAAAATTAATGAATTACGTAAATGGGATAATTAAGTAGAAAGTAAATTAATTAATTAAGTAAAGTAAAATTAATAATTACATAGAAAGTAAAATTAATAATTACATTAGAAAAGTAAAATTATTAATTACGTAAAGTAAAATTAATATTAATTAAGTAAAGTAAAATTAATAATTATATAGAAAAGTAAAATTAATAATTAATAAAAGTAAAATTAATTAATTAAGTAAGTAAAGTAATAATTATGTAAAGTAAAATTAATTACGTAAGTAAAATTATTAATTATATAGAAAGTAAAATTGTAATAATGTAAAGTAAATTAATATTAAGTAAAATTATAATTACATAAGTAAAATTAATAATTAAAGTAAAGTAAAATTAATAATTACGTAAAGTAAAATTGTAATTAATGTAAAGTAATTAATTATGTAGAAAATAAAATTAATAATTAAGTAGAAAGTAAATTATATTAGTAAAGTAAAATTATTAATTAAGTAAAGTAAAATTAATAATTAAATAGAAAGTAAAAATTATTAATTACGTAGAAAGTAAAATTAATAATTAAATAGAAAGTAAAGTTAATAATTACGTAAGTAAAATTAATAATTATATAAGTAAGTAAAAATTAATAATTATGTAAATAAAATTATTAATTAATATAAAGTAAAATTATAATTAATATGAATAGTAATTAATATGTAAAATTAATAATTATAGTAAAGTAATGTTAATAATTAAGTAGAAAGTAAAATTAATAATTACATAGAAAGTAAAATTAATAATTACGTAGAAAGTAAAGTTAATGAAGTAAAATTATTATGTATAAGTAAAATTATTAATTAATAAAGTAAAATTGATAAAATTACGTAGAAAGTAAAATTATTAATTATACGTAAGTAAATTAATAATTAAGTAAAGAATTTAGTAATTACGTAGAAAGTAAAATTATTAATTAATAGAAAGTAAAGATTAATAATTAAGTAAAGTAAAATTATTAATTACGTAGAAAGTAAAATTAATAATTAAATAAAGTAAAATTAATAATTATGTAGAAAGTAAAATTAATTAAGTAGAAAGTAAAATTAATAATTAAGTAAAAGTAAAATTATTAATTAAGTAGAAAGTAAAATTAATAATTATATAGAAAAGTAAAATTATTAATTATGTAGAAAAATAAGAATTAATAATTATGTAAAGTAAGTTATTAATTGAAGTAGAAAAGTAATATTAATAATTAAGTAGAAAGTAAAATTGTAATTACGTAGAAAGTAATGATTAATAATTAAGTAAGTAAATTAATAATTACATAAGAAAGTAAAATTAATAATTAATATAGAAAGTAAAATTAATGTAATTACGTGAAAGTAAAATTAATAATTACGTAAAGTAAAATTTAATAATTACGTAAGTAAAAGAATTATTAATTAAGTAAGTAAAATTAATAATTACGTGAAGAAAGTAAGTAATTAATGATTGCGTAGAAAGTGAGTTGATAATTAAGTAGAAAGTAAAATTGATGATTGTGTAGAAAGTAAAATTGATAATTAAGTGGAAGTAAAATTAATAATTGTGGAAGTGACGTTGATAATTCTGAAGAAGTAAAATTAATAATTAGTGGAAGTGAGTTGATGATTAATAAAAGTAAAGTTATTGATTACATGGAAAGTAAAGTTAATTATTAATTAAAAATGTGTTGATTAATTAATGAAAGTAAAATTATTAGTGATTGTGGAATAAAGTAAAGAATTATTAATTAGTAGAAAGTAAAATTGATAATTATGTAAAGTAAGTAATTATTAATTATAGAAAAGTAAAGGTTGTAATTACGTAGAAAGTAAAATTAATAATTATGTAGAAAGTAAAGTTAATAATTACATTGTAAAAATTATTAATTACGTAGAAAGTAAAATTAATAATTAATAGAAAGTAAAAATTATTAATTATAGTAAAGTAAAATTATTAATTATATAGAAAGTAAATTAATAATTATGAAAGTAAAATTAATAATTAATAAAGTAAAATTAATTAATTAAGTAAAAAGTAAAATTAATAATTATGTAAGTAAAATTAATAATTATGTAGAAGTAAAATTAATAATTAATAGAAAGTAAAATTGAATAATTAAGTAAGTAAGTATTAATTATTAAAGTAAATTAGTAATTATGTAAAAGTAATTAATAATTAAAGTAATAATGTTAATAATTAATGGAAAGTAATTAATAATTACGTAAGTAAAATTAATAATTACATAAAGTAAAATTAATAATTAGTAAGAAGTAAAATTAATAATTATGTAGAAAGTAAAATTAATAATTAAAGTAAAGTAAGTATTATTAATTAAATAAGTAAATTTATTAATTATGTAGAAAGTAAAATTATTAATTAAGTAAAGTAAAATTAATAATTATGTAAAGTAAAATTAATAATTAATGAAGTAAAGTAAAATTAATAATTAAGTAAAGTAAAATTAATAATTAAATAAAGTAAAATTAATAATTACGTAAAGTAAAATTAATAATTAAATAAAAAAGTAAAATTATTAATTAAGTATGAAAGTAAAATTAATTAATTATGTAGAAAAAAATTAATAATTACATAGAAAAGTAAAATTAATAATTATGTAGAAAGTAAATTAATTAATTATTACGAAGTAAATTATTAATTAATTAAAGAAAGTAAAATTATTAATTATGAAAGTAAAAGTAAAATTAATAATTATGAAGAAAGTAAAATTAATAATTAAATGAAAGTAAAATTAATAATTATATAGAAAAGTAATTAAAATAAATGAAAGTAATAAATAGTAATTATTAATTATATGAAAAGTAAAATTATTGATATATAAAAGTAAAATTAATAATTAAATAGAAAGTAAAATTATTAATTAAGTAAAGTAATTGTGATTAATTATGGAAAGTAAAAATTTATGAGTTACGTGAAAGTGAGGTTGATGATTGTGTGGAAAGTCAGGTTGATGATTAAATGGAAGTGAAGTTGATAATTGCGTGGAAGTAAAGGTTAATGATTGTGGAAGTAAAATTATGATGGAATTATTATTCTGAAGTGAAAATTATAATTACAAGTAAATGAGTTAATAATTACGTAAAGTAAAATTGTTATTAATTACGTGAAAGTAAATTGATAATTACGTAAAGTAAATTAATAATTACATGAAGTAAAATTAATAATTATGTAAAAGTAAGTTAATAATTACGTAGAAAGTAAAGTTATTAATTAATTAAGAAAGTATTAATTAATTATAAGTAAAATTATTAATTAAGTAGAAAGTAAAATTAATTAATTAAATAGAAAGTAAAATTATTAATTATGTAGAAAGTAAAATTATTAATTATGTAAAAAGTAAAATTATTAATTAAGTAAGTAAAATTAATAATTAATAGAAAGTAAAATTAATAATTACATAAAGTAAAATTAATAATTACATAAAGTAAAATTAATAATTAAATAGAAAGTAAAATTATTAATTAAGTAAAGTAAATTAATAATTAAGTAGAAAAGTAAAATTATTAATTATAAGTAAAATTAATAATTATGTAAAAGTAAAATTAATAATTAAGTAATTAAGTAGAAAAGTAAATTAATAATTACAGTAGAAAGTAAAATTAATAATTATGTAAAGTAAATTATTAATTAAGTAAGTAAAATTAATAATTAATATGAAAGTAAAATTAATAATTAGTAAGTAAAAGTAATAATTAGTAATTAAGTAGAAAGTAAAATTAATAATTATGTAAGTAAATTAATAATTAATTAATTGAAAGTAAAATTAATAATTATGTAGAAAGTAAAATTATTAATTACGTAAAGTAAAAAATTAATAATTATAGTAGAAAGTAAATTAATAATTACATGAGTAAAAATTAATTAATTATAAAGTAAAATTAATTAATTATGTAGAAAGTAAAAATTAATAATTACGTAGAAAGTAAATTGTAATTATGTAAAGTAAAATTATAATTACGTAGAAAGTAAAATTATAATTAAGTAAGTAAAATTAGTAATTATGTAGAAAGTAAATAAATTAATAATTACGTAAGTAGTAAAGTTATTAATTAAGCGTAAAGTAAAATTAGTAATTATATAGAAAGTAATTAATTGATTAAATAAAGTAAAAATTAATTAATTAAAGTAAAGTAAAATTAATTAATTAAGTAAATAAGTAATTATTAATTAATTAAAAGTAAAATTAATTAATTACATAAAAGTAAAATTATTAATTAAGTAAAGTAAAATTAATAATTAAGTAAAAGTAAAATTAATAATTAAATGAAAGTAAAATTAATAATTAAATAGAAAAGTAAAATTAATAATTAAGTAAAGTAAAATTAATAATTAATAAAGTAAAATTAATAATTATGTAGAAAAGTAAAATTAATAATTATGTAAAAATAAAATTAATTATTAGAAAGTAAAATTATTAATTATGGAAAGTAAGTAAAATTAATAATTATGTAAAGTAAAAATTATTAATTAATAAAGTAGTTATTAATTAATAGAAGAAGTAAAATTATTAATTAAGTAAAGTAAATTATTAATTATGTAAAGTAAAATTATTAATTAATAGAAAGTAAAATTATTAATTAAGTAGAAAGTAAAATTTAATTACGTAGAAAAGTAAAATTATTAATTAAGTAAAGTAAAATTAATTAATTATGTAGAAAGTAAAATTAATAATTACAGTAAAGTAAAATTAATTAATTATGTAGAAAGTAAAATTAATTAATTAAATATAAGTAAGAATTAATAATTAAGTAGAAAGTAAAATTAATAATTACATAAAGTAAAATTAATAATTACATAGAAAAGTAAATTATTAATAAGTAAGTAAAGTAAAATTAATAATTATGTAAGTAAAATTAGTAATTATTAGAAAGTAAATATTAATTAATAAAGTAAGAATTAAGTAATAATTACAAAAGTAAGTAATTAATAATTAATAGAAAAGTAAAATTAATAATTAAGTAGAAAGTAAAATTTAATAATTACATAAAGTAAAATTAATAATTAAGTAGAAAGTAAAATTAATAATTATAGAAAATCAAATTAATCAATTAGTAAAGTAAAATTAATAATTATATAGAAAAGTAAAATTAATAATTAATATAAAAGTAAAATTAATTAATTAGAAAGTAAAATTAATAATTAAGTAGAAAAGTAATGTTAATAATTAAGTAAAGTAAAATTAATAATTACGTAAAAGTAAAATTAATAATTAAATGAAAAGTAAAATTAATAATTAAGTAGAAAGTAAAATTAATAATTAAGTAGAAAGTAAAATTATTAATTAAGTAGAAAAGTAAAATTAATAATTACATAGAAAGTAAAATTATTAATTACGTAAAAGTAAATTAATAATTATGTAGAAAGTAAATTAATTATTAAGTAATAATTGAAGTAAAGTAAAATTAATAATTAATAGAAAGTAAAATTAATAATTAAGTAAGTAAAAATTATTAATTACATAGAAAAGTAAAATTAATAATTAAGTAGAAAGTAAAATTAATAATTAAATGAAAGTAAAATTAATTAATTAAAAGTAAAATTAATAATTAAATAGAAAAGTAAAATTAATAATTATGTAAAGTAAAATTAATAATTAATAAGTAAAATTATTAATTAAGTAGAAAGTAAAATTTATAATTACAGTAAGTAAAATTAATAATTAAATAAGTAAAATTAATTAATTAAATAGAAGAAAGTAAATTAATAATTACGTAAAGTAAAAATTATTAATTATGTAAAGTAAAATTAATTAATTAAGTAGAATAAGTAAATTAATAATTAATAAGTAAAATTGATAATTAAGTAAGTAAATTAAGTATTATAATTAAGAAAGTAAAAAGTAAAGTATTATTAAGTAATTAGTAAGTAAAATTATTAATTACATAAAGTAAAGTTGATAATTAATGTAAATAAGAAATTGTAGTAGAATTAATTAAGTATGAAATTAATAATTAATAAGTAAAGTTGAATAATTATGAAGTAAAGTAATTATAATTAATAAAGTAAAATTAATAATTATGTAGAAAGTAAAAATTAATAATTAGTAAAATTTCAATTAAGTAGAAAGTAAAATTAATAATTAAATGAAGTAAAATTAATAATTACGTAAAAAGTAAATTAATAATTAATAAAGTAAAATTAATTATTAGTAAAGTAAGAATTATTAATTATATATAGAAAGTAAAATTAATAATTATGTAGAAAGTAAAATTAATAATTACATGAAGAAAGTAAAATTAATAATTAATAGAAAGTAAGAATTAATAATTAATAGAAAGTAAATTAATTAATTAATAGAAAGTAAAATTAATAATTAAATAAGTAAATAATTAAATTTATAATTAAAGTAAGTAAAATTATTAATTATATAAGTAAATTAATAATTATGTAAACAGATTAATAATTGTAGAAAGTAAAGTTATTAATTACGTAAAGTAAAATTAATAATTACGTAAAAGTAAAATTAATAATTATGTAGAAAGTAAAATTAATAATTAAGTAGAATAAGTAAAATTAATAATTAAAGTAAAAATTATTAATAATTAAGTAAGTAATTAATAATTAAGTAAGTAAAATTAATAATTATTAAAGTAAAGTAAGTAATTGATAATTAATTAAATAGTAAGAAATTAATAATTAGTAAAGTAAAGTAAAATTAATTAAATTAAAGTAAAATTATTAATTATGTAAAGTAAAAATTATTAATAATTAGTAAGTAAAATTAATAATTACGTAAGTAAAATGAATTATTAATTAAGTAAAGTAAAATTAATAATTAAGTAGAAAGTAAAATTAATAATTATATAAGTAAAATTAATAATTATGTAGAAAAGTAAAATTAATTAATTAAGTAAGTAAAATTAATAATTAAATAGAAAGTAAAATTAATAATTAAGTAAAGTAAAATTATTAATTAATAGAAAAGTAAAATTAATAATGCGTAAAGTAAAATTATTAATTACGTAGAAAGTAAAATTAATAATTAAGTAAATAAAATTAATTGTAGAAAAGTAAATTAATAATTAAGTAAAGTAAAATTAATAATTACGTAGAAAGTAAAATTATTAATTACATAAAGTAAATTAATAATTACGTAGAAAGTAAAATTAATAATTAGTAAGTAAAGTAAAATTATTAATTAAATGAAGTAAAATTAATAATTAGAAAGTAAAATTAATTAATTAAAAGTAAAATTAATAATTAAATGAAAGTAAAATTATTAATTAATTAGTAAAGTAAAATTATTAATTAAATAGAAAGTAATTAATAATTAATAAAGTAAAATTAATAATTAATAGTAAAGTAAAAATTAATAATTAGAAAGTAAAATTAATAATTATGTAAGTAAAAGTAATTAATTAATAAGTAAAAGTAAGTAAAATTAATAATTAAGTAAGTAAAATTAATAATTAAATAGAAAGTAAAATTAATAATTATGTAAAGTAAAATTATTAATTAATAGAAAGTAAAATTAATAATTAATGTAAGTAATTATGAGAAGTAAAATTATAATTAAGTAGAAAGTAAAATTATTAATTAAGTAAAGTAAATTATTAATAATTAAGTAGTAAGTAATTTAATAATTAAAAGTAAAATTAATAATTAATGAAAGTAAAATTAATAATTAAGTAAGTAAAATTAATAATTGTATAAAGTAAAATTAATTAATTAGATAAAGTAAAATTAATTAAGTAAATAAAATTAATAATTAAGTAAAGTAAATTAAATGTAGAAAGTAAAATTAATAATTATGTAAGTAAAATTAATTAATTATAGAAAGTAAAATTATTAATTACGTAAAGTAAAGTTAATAATTACGTAGAAAGTAAAAATTATTAATTACATAGAAAGTAAAATTAATAATTAAATAGAAAGTAAAATTAATAATTACGTAAAGTAAAAATTTAATTAGTAGAAAGTAAAATTATTAATTAAATAAAGTAAAATTATTAATTATATAGAAAAGTAAAATTAATTATTCTGTAGAAAGTAAAATTAATAATTACGTAAGTAAAGTTAATTAATTAAGTAAAGTAAATTAATAATTAAGTAAAAGTAAATTAATTATTAATTAAATAAGTAAAATTATTAATTAAGTAAAAGTAAAATTTAATAATTACGTAAAGTAAAATCAATTAATTAAGTAAAAGTAAAATTAATAATTAAATAAAGTAAGTAATAATTAATTATAGAAAGTAAAATTAATAATTACGTAAGTAAAATTGTAATTAATTAGAATGAAAAGTTAATTAATTAAATTAAGTAAATTTATTAATTATGTAAAGTAAAATTATTAATTACGTAAAGTAAAATTAATAATTAAGTAGAAAGTAAAGTTATTAATTAAGTAAAGTAAAGTGTAATTACGTAGAAAGTAAAATTGATTAATTATAAAGTAAAATTAATTAATTAATGAAAGTAAAATTATTAATTAAGTAGAAAGTAAAATTAATAATTACAGTAGAAAGTATTAATTATTGAATTAATTAAGTAGTAATTGCGTAAGTAATTATTAATTAGTAAGTAAAGTAAATTATTAATTACGTAGAAGTAAAAATTAATTAATGTAATTAAGTAGAAGTAATTATAATTAATAGTAAAATTATAGTAAAATTAAATTAATAATTACATAGAAAGTAAAATTAATAATTACAGTAAGTAAAATTAATTAATTACGTAGAAAGTAAAATTAATAATTAATAAGTAAAATTAGATAATTATTAAGTTAATTATTAAAGTAATAGTAAAAGTAATTAATAATTATGAAAGTAAAATTAATAATTATTAAGTAAAAAGTAAGTAAAATTAAAAAAGTAAAATTATTCAAAAGTAAAATTAATGATAATTACATAAGTAAAATTAATAATTAAATGAAAGTAAAATTAATAATTACATAGAAGTAAAATTATTAATTAAGTAAATGAAAATTAATTAATAATTATGTAAAATCAAATTAATAATTAAGTAAATAAAATTAATAATTATATAGAAAAGTAAAATTAATAATTATGTAAAGTAAATTAATAATTATGTAGAAAGTAAAATTAATAATTAAGTAAAGTAATGTTAATAATTAAGTAAGTAAAGTTAATAATTAAATAAAGTAAAATTAATAATTACGTAGAAAAGTAAAATTAATAATTACATGTAAAGTAAAATTATTAATTATAAGTAAAAGTAAAATTAATAATTAAAGTAAAATTATTAATTACGTAAAGTAAAATTATTAATTAAATGAAAGTAATAAAGTAAAGTAAAATTAATAATTACGTAGAAAGTAAAATTAATAATTATGTAAAGTAAAATTAATTATTCTATGAAAGTAAAGATTAATAATTAAGTAAAGTAAAATTGATAATTGCGTGAAAGTAAGGTAATTAATTACGTAGAAAAGTAAAATTAATAATTATATGGAAAGTAAATTGATAATTGTAAAGTAAATTATAATTGCGTAGAAAAGTAAAATTAATAATTAAGTAAGTAAAATTGATAATTATATGAAGTAAAATTGATTAATTATCTTGGAAGTGAGTTGATTAATTATGTAGAAGTAAAGTTGATAATTATGGTGGAAGTGAGGTTGATTAATTACATAAGTAAAGTAATAATTGATAATTTAATAATTGAAGTGAATTAATAATTACGTGAAGTAAAATTAATAATTACAATAAGTAAAGTTATTAATTAAATAGAAAGTAAAATTATTAATTAAGTAAGTAAAATTAATAATTACGTAGAAAGTAAATTAATTATTAATTAATTAAGAAAATAAAATTATTAATTAAATAGAAAGTAAAATTAATAATTATGTAGAAAGTAAATTATTAATTAATGTAGAAAGTAAAATTAATAATTAAGTAAGTAAAATTAATAATTAAGTAAAGTAAAATTAATAATTACATAAAGTAAAATTAATAATTAAGTAGAAAGTAAAATTAATAATTAAATAGAAAGTAAAATTAATAATTACATAAAGTAAAATTAATAATTAAGTAGAAAGTAAAATTAATAATTAAGTAAAGTAAAAATTATAATTATGTAAAGTAAATAATTAATAATTAAATAAAGTAAAATTAATAATTACGTAAGTAAAAATTAATAATTAAATAAAGTAAAGTAATAATTAAGTGAAAAGTAAAATTATTAATTATGTAGAAAGTAAAATTAATAATTAATTAAAAGTAAAATTAATAATTAAATAGAAAGTAAAATTAATAATTAAATAGTAAATTATTAATTATATGAAAAGTAAAATTAATTAATTAAATAAAGTAAAATTAATAATTAATAGAAAGTAAAATTAATAATTAAGTAAAAGTAATTAATTAATTATAAAGTAAAATTATTAATTAAGTAAGTAAAATTAATAATTAAGTAAAGTAAAATTATTAATTACGTAAAGTAAAATTAATAATTATAGTGAAAAGTAAAATTATTAATTAAATAGTAAAGTTAATAATTGCGTAGAAAGTAAAATTAATGATTAAATGAAAGTAAAATTATTAATTAGTAAAGTAAAAAATTAATAATTAGTAATAAAGTAAGTGATATTAATAATTAATTAATAAGTAAAATTATTAATTACGTAGAAGTGAAAAATTAATAATTAAGTGTAAAGTTGATAATTACATGTAAAGTAAAATTATTAATTAATAAAGTAAAATTAATAATTAAGTAGAAGTAATTATTACATAGTAATTAATAATTACGTAAAGTAAAATTAATAATTACATAAAGTAAAATTATTAATTAAGTAGAAAGTAAAATTAGTAATTAAGTAGAAAGTAAAATTAATTTGTGTAAGTAAAATTAATAATTAAGTAAGTAAAATTAATAATTAAGTAAAGTAAATTGATAATTAAATGAAAGTAAAATTATTAATTACATAAAGTAAAATTAATAATTATGCGTAAAGTAAAAATTAGTAATTAAATGAAAGTAAAATTATAATTAGTAATTGTAAAGTAAGTAAAATTATTAATAATTACGTAAAGTAAATTATTAATTACGTAGAAAGTAAAATTATTAATTACGTAAAGTAAAATTATTAATTAAGTAAAGTAAAATTAATAATTACATGAAAGTAAAATTAATTAATTAAGTAGAAAGTAAAGGTAATAATTATGTAGAAAGTAAAATTATTAATTAAATGAAGTAATAATTATAAGTAAATTAATAATTACATAAAGTAAAATTAATAATTAAGTAAGTAAAATTAATAATTACATAAAGTAAAATTAATAATTAATGAAAGTAAAATTAATAATTATAGTAGAAAGTAAAATTAATAATTAAGTAGAAAGTAAAATTGATAATTATAAGTAAATTTAATAATTGTAAAGTAAAATTATTAATTGCAATAAAGTAAAATTAATAATTAAGTAAAGTAAATTAATAATTAATAGAAAGTAAAATTATTAATTAAGTGGAAAGTAAAATTGTAATTAAATAAGTAAAATTAATAATTAAGTAAATAAAATTAAATTATTAATGAAAGTAAAATTAAGTTAATAATTAATGAAAATAAAATTAATAATTAATAGTAAAGTAATTATTAATAATTATGTAAGTAAAATTAATTAATTAAGTAAGTAAGTTATTAATTACGTAGAAAGTAAAATTATTAATTACATGTAAGTAAAATTAATTATTACGTAGAAAGTAAGGGTTAATTAATTAATAAAGTGAAAATTAATGATTAAGTAAAGTAATTAATAATTAAATGTAGTAAGTTAATTAATTAGTGAAAGTAAAGCATTAATTATTCTAAAGTAAAATTCATAATTAAGTAGAAAGTAAAATTATTAATTGCATAAAGTAAAATTAATTATAGAAAGTAAAATTATTAATTAATTATAAAGTAAAATTAATTAATTAGTAGTAAGTAAAATTAATAATTATGTAAAGTAAAATTAATAATTATAAGTAGAAAGTAAATTAATAATTACGTAAGTAAAATTATTAATTAATGTAAATAAGTAAATTAATAATTACATTAAAAGTAAAATTAATTAATTATGTAGAAATAAATTAGTAATTAATAAAGTAAAATTGATAATTAAGTAAGTAAATTAATTATATGAAGTAAAGTTAATAATTATATAAAGTAAAATTATTAATTACTAAGAAATAATTATTAATTAAGTAAAAGTAAAGATTATTAATTACATAAAGTAAAATTAATAATTAAATGAAAGTAAAATTAATAATTATGTAGAAGTAAAATTATTAATTACGTAAGTAAAATTATTAATTATAATAGAAAGTAAAATTAATAATTATGTAAAGTAAAAATTAATAATTATGTAAGTAAAATTAATTAATTATGAAAAGTAAAATTAATTAATTATGTAAAGTAAAATTATTAATTACGTAGAAAGTAAAATTAATAATTACATAAGAAAGTAAAGTTAATAATTAAGTAAAGTAAAATTAATAATTACACGTAGAAAGTAAAATTATTAATTATGTAAAGAAAGTAAAATTATTAATTACGTAAAGTAAAATTATTAATTAATTACGTAAAAGTAAAGAATTAATAATTAAGTAAAAAGTAAAATTAATAATTAATTACGTAAAGTAAAATTAATAATTAAGTAAAGTAAAATTAATAATTACATAGAAAAGTAAAATTAATTAAGTAGAAAGTAAAATTAATAATTAAAGTAGAAAGTAAATTAATAATTACGTAAAGTAAAAATTAATAATTACATGTAAGTAAAATTATTAATTAAATAGAAAAGTAAAATTAATAATTAATAAAAGTAAAATTAATAATTAAGTAAAGTAAAATTAATAATTACAGTAAAGTAAAATTAATAATTACAATAAAGTAAAATTAATAATTACGTAAAGTAAAATTATTATTAAAGTAATTAATAATTAAGTAAATAAAATTATTAATTAACGTAAGTAAAGGTATTAATTACGTAAAGTAAAAATTATTAATTACGTAGAAAGTAAAATTAATAATTAATAAAGTAAAATTAATTAATTATAAGTAAAAATTAGTAATTAATAATTAATAAAAGTAAAATTAATAATTATGTAGAAAGTAAAATTATTAATTATGTAGAAAAGTAAAATTAATAATTAAGTAGAAAGTAAAATTAATAATTATGTAGAAAGTAAAATTATTAATTAATAAATAAAAATTAATAATTATAGTAAAGTAAAATTAATAATTACATAGAAAAGTAAATTATTAATTAAGTAGAAATAAATTAATAATTAGTAAAGTAAAATTAATAATTACTAGAAAAGTAAAATTATTAATTAATAAGTAAAATTATTAATTATGTAAAGTAAAATTAATAATTATGTAAAGTAAAATTAATTAATTACATAAAAAGTGAATTAATGATTAAGTAAAAAGTAAAATTAATAATTATAAAGTAAAAAATTAATTATTATGAAAAGTAAATTATTAATTAATTAGAAAGTAAAATTAATAATTAAGTAAAGTAAAATTAATAATTAAGTAAAGTAAAATTAATAATTAATAGAAAGTAAAATTATTAATTATGTAGAAAGTAAAAATTAATAATTAAATAAAGTAAAATTAATAATTAATAAAGTAAAATTAATAATTACGTAGAAAGTAAAATTAATAATTACGTAGAAAGTAAAATTATTAATTAAATAAAGTAAAGTGTAATTAATTAATAAAGTAAAATTATTAATTACATAAGTAAAATTAATAATTAAGTAGAAAGTAAAATTATTAATTACATAAGTAAAATTAATTAATAATTAATAAAGTAAAATTAATAATTACGTAGAAAGTAAAATTAATAATTAATAAGTAAAGTAATAATTATGTAAAGTAAATTATTAATTATGTAAGTAAAATTAATAATTAAATTAATAATTAATAAGTAAGTAAATTAATAATTACGTAGAAAAGTAAAATTAATAATTAAATAAAGTAAATTATTAATTAATTAATAGAAGTAAATTAATAATTACGTAAGTAAAATTATTAATTATGTAAAGTAAAATTAATAATTAAGTAGAAAGTAAAAATTAATTAATTATAGAAAGTAAAATTAATTAATTATGTAGTAAATTAAAATTATTAATTATAAAGTAAAATTAATAATTAAGTAAGTAAAATTATTAATTAAAGTAAAGTAAAATTAATAATTACGTAAGTAAAATTAATAATTAAGTAAAGTAATTAATAATTAATAATTAAAAGTAAAATTAATAATTATAGAAAAATAATTATTAAGTAATTAGTAAGTAAAATTATTAATTAAGTAGTAAAAGTAAAATTATGATATTAATTAAAGTAAGTAAAATTAATAATTACAAGTAAAATTATTAATTAAGTAGAAAAGTAAAATTAATAATTAAAGTAAAAGTAAAATTAATAATTATAAAGTAAGTAAATTAATAATTATGTAGAAAAGTAAAATTATTAATTAATAGAAAGTAAATTAATAATTATATGTAAAGTAAAATTAATAATTACGTAAAGTAAATTAATAATTAATAAATAAAATTAATAATTACATAAAGTAAAATTTAATTATATAAAGAATTAATAATTATATAGAAAAATAAAATTATTAATTAAGTAAAGTAAAATTATTAATTAAGTAGAAAGTAAAATTAATAATTAAGTAAAGTAAAGGTTAATAATTAAATGAAAGTAAAATTGATTAATTAAGTGAAGTAAGGATTAATAAATTATAAGTAAAAATTGTAATTATTAATTAAGTAAAGTAAAATTATTAATTATGTAAATGTATTAATTATTCTGTATAAAGTAAAATTATAATTGCGTAGAAAGTAAAATTAGTAATTACCGTGAAGTAGAATAATTGCATAAAGTAAAGTGATTAATTATTAATAGAAATTAATGATTGTAAAATTAATAATAAATAATGGAAATAAAGATTATAATTACATAAGTAAAATATTAATTATTAATAAAAGTAAAATTAATAATTATGTAAAGTAAAATTAATTATTCTGAAAGTAAAGTTAATAATTAAGTAAAAGTAAAATTAATAATTACATAAAGTAAAATTAATAATTAAGTAGAAAGTAAAATTATTAATTAAATGTAAGTAAAATTATTAATTACGTAGAAAGTAAAATTAATAATTACGTAAAGTAAAATTATTAATTAAATGAAAGTAAAATTATTAATTATAAGTAAAATTAATAATTAATTATGTAAAGTAAAATTATTAATTAGTAAGTAAAATTATTAATTAAAGTAAGTAAGTAAATTAATAATTATGTAGAAAAGTAAAATTATTAATTAAGTAGAAAGTAAATTAATAAATAAAAGAAAGTAAAATTAATTAATTAGAAAGTAAAATTATTAATTAATAAAGTAAAATTAATAATTATGAAAGTAAATTAATAATTATAAGTAAAATTAATAATTAAGTAGAAAGTAAAATTAATAATTACGTAAAGTAAAATTAATAATTATATTAAGTAAAATTTATTAATTAAGTAAAAGTAAAATTGATAATTAATGAAAGTAAAATTAATAATTAATAGAAAGTAAAATTGATTAATTATGTAGAAAGTAGGTTAATTAATTGCTGAAGTAGGAGATTATTAATTGAAAGAGTGAATTACCTGGAAAGTAAGTTGATGATTGTGTGAAGTAGCGTTGATTAGAAGTGAGGTTGATGATTAGTGAAGTGAGTTGATGATTAAGTGGAAGTGAGGTTGATGATTGTGGAAGTAGGTTGATTATTCTGTGAAAGTGAGTTGATGATTGCGTGAAGTGAGTTGATGATTGCGTGGAAGTGAGTTGATGATTGCGTGAAGTGAGATTGATGATTGATTAATTAGTAGTTGATGATTGCGTGAAAGTAGGGTTAATTGATTGAAGTAAAGTGATGATTTGATTAATGCGTGAATAATTATGTGAGTAAAATTATTAATTGAAGTAAAGTTATTAATTAAGTAAAGTAAAATTAATTGCGTGAAGTAAAATTGATGATTGTGTAAGTAAAATTAATAATTGATATAAGTAAAAGTTAATAATTACGTAAAGTAATGTTAATAATTATGTGAAAGTAAAATTAGTAATTACATGAAGTAGTAAATTGATTAATTAATAAGTAAAATTAATGATTACGTGGAAAGTAAAAATTGATAATTAATAAAAGTAAATTGATAATTACGTAAAGTAAATTATTAATTAATGTAAAGTAAAATTAATAATTAAGTAAAAGTAAATTTTAAGTAAAATTATAATTATAAAGTAAAATTAATAATTAAATAGAAAGTAAAATTAATAATTAAATGAAAAGTAAATTAATAATTATATAGAAAAGTAAAATTAATAATTATGTAAAGTAAAATTAATAATTATATGAAAAGTAAATTAATAATTAAGTAAAGTAAAATTAATAATTAAATAGTAAAGTAAAATTAATAATTAATGAGAAAGTAAAATTAATAATTATATAAGTAAAATTAATTAATTAAGTAGAAAGTAAAAATTTAATTAATTACGTAGTAAAAAGTAATTACAAAATTAATGATTAAGTAAAGTAAAATTATTAATTAAGTAAATAAAATTATTAATTAACGTAAGTAAGTTGTATAATTAATTAAAGTAAAATTTATTAATTAAGTAAAGTAAATTGATAATTGAGTGAAGAGAGTTATTAATTAGTGAAGTTGATTAATTGATAAGTAGGGTTGATGATTGCGTAGAAAAGTAAGGATTGATGAATGTGAGAAGTAAAATTGGTGGATTACATGGAAGTAAAGTAATTGATGATTGTGTAAGTAAAGTTGATTATTCTAAGTAAAGTGAGTTATTAATTAAGTAAGTAAAATTTATTAATTGCGTGGAAGTAAAATTAATTAATTACATAGAAAGTAAAGTTATTGTAATTTGGAAGTAGTAAAATTATTAATTACGTAAACTAAGATAATGAAGTAATACAGTAAAATTAATTAATTACGTAAATGAGGTTGAATAATTACATAATTGTAATTAAGTAAGTAAGGTATTAATTCTGAAAGTAAAATTGATTATTCGTAGAAAGTAAATTAATTAATTAATAAAGTAAGTCAATAATTAAGTAAAGTAAAAATTATTAATTAGTAGAAAGTAAAATTATTAATTGATAGTAAAGTAAGGTGTAATTTGCGTAAAGTAAAATTGTTAATTACAAGTAAAGTAATTAATTACGTAGAAAGTAAAATTAATAATTAAATAAATGTAATAATTATTATGAAAGTAAAATTAATGAAGTAAAGTAAAATTAATAATTAAGTAAGAAAGTAAAATTATTAATTACGTAAAGTAAAAATTAATTAATTACATTAAGTAAAATTCATAATTACGTAAAGTAAAGTAATTAATTAATTAAGTAAGAAATTAAATTGATGTAATTAAGTAGAAAGTAAAAATTATTAATTGAAGTAAAGTGAAAATTATTAATTATGTAAAGTAAATTAATTATTCTGTAGTAAGAATTCATAATTAAAGTGAAGTAAAAGTTAATAATTGCGTGGAAAATGAGTTGGTGATTATGTAAAGTAAATTATTAATTATGTGGAAATGTATTGATTATTCTGTGAAAAGTGAGGTTCATGATTGATGGATAGTGAGTTAGTGATTACCTGGAAAGTGAGATTGATGCTTAGTGTGAAGTGGCATTGATTATTCTGTGGAAAGTAAAGGGTTCGTGATTAGTGGAAGTGAGTTGATAATTGAATGGAAGTGAGGTTCAAATTATGATTACATAAAGTAAGGTTGATAATTAAGTAAGAAGTAAAGGTTAATAATTAAGTAAATGAGTTAATAATTATGTAAGTAATGTTGATTAATTATGTAAGTAAAGTTAGTAATTGTAAAGTAGATTAATTGATTACGTAAGTAAAATTATTAATTACGTAAGTAAAATTATTAATTAAGTAGAAAGTAATTATTAATTATTATAAAGTAAAATTTATAATTAAAGTAAAAGTAAAATTAATAATTATGAAAGTAAAATTAATAATTATGTAGAAAGTCAAATTAATCATTAAGTAAAGTAAAATTAATAATTATGTAGAAAAGTAAAATTATTAATTAATATGAAGAAAGTAATTATTAATTATGTAAAGTAAAATTAATAATTAAGTAAAGTAATATTAATAATTAAGTAAAGTAAAATTAATAATTACATAAGTAAAATCAATAATTATAATAGTAAAGTAAAATTAATAATTAAATAAAGTAAAATTAAATTAAGTAAACGTAAAGTTGTAATAATTAAAGTAAGAATTATTAATTACATGTAGAAAGTAAATTATTAATTACATTGAAGAAAGTAATAATTGTAATTATAGAAAGTAAAATTAATAATTAATAGAAAGTAAAATTATTAATTAAGTAAAGTAAAGAAAGAATAATTACGTAAATAAGTAAAATTAATAATTACATTAAAGTAAGATTAATTAATTAATGAAAGTAAAGTTAATAATTAAGTAGAAAGTAATGTTAATAATTAAGTAAAGTAAATGTAATAATTACGTAGAAAGTAAAATTAATAATTACGTAAATGAGGTTAATAAGTATTAAGTAATGAATGTAAAGTAAAATTAATAATTATGTAGAAAGTAAAATTAATAATTACGTAAAGTAAAATTATTAATTACGTAAAGTAAAGATAATAAGTAATAATACAAAGTAAAATTAATAATGCGTAAGTAAACAATAATTGAAGTAGAAAGTAAATTATAATTACATAGAAAGTAAAGTTAATTATTGAAGTAAAGTAAGGTTAATAATTAATGTAAGAAAATCAAATTAATCATTAAGTAAAGTAAAATTAATAATTAATATAGAAAAGTAAAATTATTAATTATATAAAGTAAAGATTATTAATTATGTAAAGTAATGTTAGTAATTAAAGTAGAAAGTAATGTTATTAATTGAAGTAAAGTAAAGTTGTAATTGCGTAGAAAAGTAAAGTTGATGATTGCGTGAAAGTAAGGTTGATGATTGCGTAAAGTAAGGTTGATAATTAAGTAAAGTGAGGTTGATGATTGCGTGGAGAGTAAAGAGATGATGATTGCGTGGAAGTGAGGTTGGTGATTGCGTGGAAGTGAGATTGATGATTGTGTGGAGAGTAGCGTTGATTATTCTGTGAAGAGTGAGGTTCATGATTGAGTGGAAGTAAAGGTTGATGATTGTGTGTAAGTGAGTTTATGATTGCGTGGAAGGTAGCGTTGATGATTGAGTGGAGAGTGAGGTTGATGATTGTGTGGAGGGTCAGGTTGATCATTGAGTGGAGAGTGAGGTTGATGATTGTGTGGAGGGTGAGGTGAGTGGGCAGTGGGCAGATGCTTCGCATCTGCACGGGAAAATGAACGACCCCGCCCTCCATGAGTTTCCTGCTGCCTTGCAGGTCGGCCTTGGCTGGTCAAAGGCTATGGGAGTAAACCCAGATAGAAAATCCGGTAAGGAGGCCCGAAGGCAGTTGGCCGAGCTCTGCGACGCCCTCTGACACCTCCTGCAGCCGCGCTGGCTCCGGCTGTACTGGCTTGCTTTTCCGCCGGACTCTGCCAGCAGCGCCGAGAGGATCCTGGCACTGGGCACTCCAGGATCTCCATATCACTTGCCCAGGCCTGCACCTGGAGAGGTCACTCCAGCTTAGCTGTCTCAGCGTGGAACATCAACACGAGGAGCAGCAGACACCAGTGATAAGCCAGGCTGCGTTTGGTGTAGAGCCGGGCGCTAGGAGTTGCTCGGCGGTGGGAGGAGTCCTCCGACTCCATTGGGAAGTTACCGCCCGCCTCAGCCGGGCAGCCCAGACGTAAGGTACTACCCGCCACAACGCTTGCTTCATCGGTGTGTGAAGCTTAGATCAAAATCGACAGGCTTGTTGTAAATTGAGCACCAGGCAAACACAGAAAGAAAAAGACAAAGCAACCGCCAGCCCTGCGGCTGGCAACCTGGAGCGTCAGAGCGATGTGTCGGCCTCACTGGCGACCTCCAGCAAGTCGGCGACACAAGGAAAACCGCCATCATTAGCCGTGAGCTGGCCAAGCGGAACATCGACATCGCGCCCCTACAGGAACACGCCTTGCTTCAAGTGGCAGTCTCAAGGAGAAGGACTACACGTTCTTCTGGCAAGGTCTGGAGGCAGGCGGCGGCGACTCTATGGGGTTGGTTTAGCAGTTCGCAACTCCCTGCTGTCGTCAATTGAACCTCCTTCTCAGAGAACCGAAGCGCATCCTCTCACTCCGACTCACCACCTCCTCGGGACCTACACACATTTTCTGCGCCTCGCCCCAACACTCTGCTCCACAACTGAGGCAAAGATGCATTCTACGAGGAGCTTGAGGCAAGGATCAGAGAGACACCAGTGAAGGAAAACCTGTTCCTGCTCGGAGACTTCAATGCCGGGTGGGAGCAGACTGCACCGCCTAGCCACGCTGCATTGGACACTTTGGCATTGGCAAGCTCAGCGAGAATGGACAGCGACTACTTGAGCTCTGCTCCTTCCATGACCTCGCCATTACCAACACCTTCTATGACACCAAGCCCCACCACAGAGTTTCATGGAGACATCCCAGGTCGAGGCACTGGCACCAGCTGGACTTCGTCATCACCAGGAGACCCATGCTGAACCGCGTGCTCTGCACTGCGTAGTTACCATAGTGCAGACTGCGACACTGACCATTCCTGGTCGGAAGCATGAGTGCGTCTCGACCCAAACAGATCCACACGCTCCAAACATAGGGGCCAGCCCGCATCGACACTGCCAGAACTAGAAGCCGAGCTGCGCAAATGCTGCTGAGGCCATCGACAACGCCCTGGAAGACTGCCCCACAGACAACGCCACAGCAGCTGGGACTTCATCAGCGATGCCGTATACCAGGCGCCTCAGACACCTTCGGGAAGAGAGTCAGGAAAAGCGAGGACTGGTTGAGGCTGGGATTGAAGATATGGAGCCTGCCATAGCCGCCAAGGGTGCTGTGCTCGCTTGAGTACAAGAGGAAGCCATGCGAGAAATCACTGGCCACCTACAGAGAAGCCACGCAACAATGCCAAGAGGGTCGCCACGCAGAGTGCCAGCGACTACTGGCTGAAGCTTTGCAGCGATATTCAGACCTCTGCGGACTGTGGAAACACCGTGCCATGTATGAGGGGATGAAAAAGCTTTGGACCAAGTGCCACCAAGATCGCACCCCTCAAATCCACCTCGGCGACATCATCAAGGACCGTGGGGAGCAGATGGAGAGATGGGCCGAGCACTATTCAGCACTATACTCAGAGAATGTTGTCACTGACACAGCCATGGAACACCATCCCACTGCCCACCATGGAAGAACTGAGGCTCGCCACCTACCATCGAAGAACTCAGCAAGGCCATTAACTGGCTGTCTGGCGGAAAGCACCAGGCAGCGGCGGAATCCCTCAGAGGTGATGAAGGCTGCAAAGAGAGCTCCCTCTTGGGCATCTCCATGAGCTTTTGCTTCAGTGCTGGGAAGAAGGAGCGATACCCCCAAGACATGCGAGATCTGAAGATCATCCGCAGCTCTACAAGAACAAGAGCGACCATAGCGATTGCAACAACTATCGTGGGATCTCTCTCCTCAGCATTGTAGGAGAAAGCCTTTGCAAGGAGTAGTCCTCAACACGCCTGCAAAAGTACTTGCAGACCGTGTGTATCGAGTCGCAGTGCGGGTTCGGGCAAAGCGATCAACCATTGACATGGTGTTCTCCCTTCGGCAGCTGCAGGAAAAGTGCCGTGAGCAGCGGCGTCCTTTGTTCCCTCGCCTTCATCGATCTGACCAAGGCATTCGACTTGGTCAGTCGGTCTGGCCTCTTCACCCTCCTCCATAAGATTGGATGTCCCACAAGCTCCTGAAGATAGTCGAGTCATTCCGCGACAACACGTCTGGCACAGTTCAGTATAACGGAACATCATCAGACCCCTTTCCAATCAAGAAGCGGCGTGAAACAAGGGGTGTGTCCTGGCTGACACTTTTTGGCATATTTTCTCTTTGCTCCTGCGCTCGCATTCAGAGAGTCGAAGATGGCATCTTCCTCCACACCGCAGGTGATGAGGAACCTCTTTAATCTAAGCCGCCTCAGGGCAAAGACCAAGATGCGCAAGGTCCTCATCCGGGATATGCTCTTTGCTGGCGGCGCTGCCCTCACTGCTCACTCTGAAGCCGCCCTTCAGCGACTCATCAATCACTTGCGGAGGCATGCACAGAGTTTGGACTCACTATCAGCCTCAAGAAAACCAACATCATGGGTCAGGATGTCAGCACAACTCCACAATCAGCATCGGTGATTACACCCTGAAGTGGTGGACAAGTTCACCTACCTTGGCTCCACCATCTCCAGTAACCTATCCTGGATGCTGAGCTAAGCGTAGGATAGGCAAAGCAGCAACATCCATGGCCCGCCTGGCGAAGCGTCAATGTTGGAACAACCCCAGGCTGACCTAAACACGAAGATATGAAGGTGTACCAAGCATGCGTGTTGAGCAACGGCTTCTGCTCGACAGTGAGGCCTGGACCTATACATGCACCAGGAGGCGAAGACTAAGCGCCTTTCACCTGCGCGGCCTCAGGCTGACTCCTCGGCATTACCTGGCAGGATCGTGTCTCCCAACTCGCGGCGTCTTGGCCCAGGCAGGCATGTCAAGCATGTTAGCCATCCTCTCCCAGAAAGCGCCTGCGGCTGGCTCGGTTTCGGACACATATGCAGGATGGATGAATTTAGCATTCCAAAGGACATCCTCTATGGCGAGCTCGCCTCCAGGAACCACGACCAACAGGACTGACCCGCCCTGCGCTACAAGGATGTCTGCAAGAGGGACCTGAAGTCATGCAGCATCAGCCCAGTAGATCTCGAGGCAGCGAGCTCCGACCGCTCTGGCTGGCGTGGAAAGGTAAAATCCGATTGTGCAGCAGGCCGAGGGAGAAGAGAGATCAGCATGAGGAGAAGAAGAACACATGAAACAGCAGAGAATTCTGTCTGCCACAGCCTGCCCCACGATCCCTACTGCAGAATACACTTGCAGCAAGTGTGGTAGGAGCTGCATCTCCCGCATTGGCTTATTCAGCCACAGCCGGCGCTGCAGCCTCTCAGCTAATTGATAGACCTGCCTAGGTGCAGACTCCATTGTCTCTTGAGACAGACGGATGCCAAGTTAGGAGGGTGAGGTTGATGATTGTGTGGAGAGTGAAGTTGATGATTGTGTGGAGAGTGAGGCTGATGATTGAGTGGAGAGTGATGTTGATGATTGAGTGGAGAGTGAGGTTGATGATTGCGTGGAGAGTGAGGTTGATGATTGCGTGGAGAGTGAGGTTGATGATTGCGTGGAGAGTGAGATTGATGATTGAGTGGAGCGTGAGGTTGATGATTGCGTGGAAAGTGAGGTTGATGATTGCGTGGAAGTAGAGTTATTAATTACATTGAAGTGTGGTTAATAATTATGTAAGTAAAATTATTAATTGCGTTAAAGTAAAGTTAATGATTACGTAAGTGAAATTGTAATTAAGTAGAGAATTAGGTTGTAATTGAAGTAGAAAGTAAAGTTGATGATTGCGTGAAGTAGAGTTGATAATTGCGTGAAGTAACATTAATTATTCTGTGAAAGTGAGTTCATGATTGCGTGAAGTAAAATTGATAATTGCGTAAAGTGAAGTTGGTAATTACATAAGTAAGGTAATTGATTATTGTGTAAAGTATCATTAATTATTCTATGAAAGAAGTGAAATTCGTAATTAAGTAAAGTAAAATTATTAATTAAGTAAGTAAAGTTATTAATTACATAAAGTAAAATTATTAATTACAATAAGTAAAATTAATAATAGTAAGTAAAGTAAAATTATTAATTATGTAGAAAGTAATGTTAATAATTATATAGAAAAGTAAAATTGGTAATTACATAAGTAAATTAATAATTACGTAAGTAAAGAATAATAAATGCAATAAAGTAAAATTAATAATTACAATAAAGTAAAATTAATAATTATATATAAAAGTAAAATTTATAATTACAATAAGTAAAATTTATAATTAAGTAAATAAAGAATTATTAATTATGTATGAAAAATCAAATTAATCATTAAATGAGAAGTAAAATTAATAATTATATAGAAAAGTAAAGAATTAATAATTATATAGAAAGTAAAATTAATAATTATATAGAAAGTAAAAACTAATAATTAAGTAAGTAATGTTAATAATTAAGTAAAGTAAAATTAATAATTACATAAAGTAAAATTAATAATTATATAGAAAATAAAAGTTAATAATTACGTAAAGTAAAATTAATAATTAAAGTAAAGTAAAATTATTAATTAAATGAAAGTAAAATTAATAATTACGTAAAGTAAAGTTATTAATTACGTAAAGTAAAAATTATTAATTACATTAAATGTAATTAATAATTATGTAAGTAAAATTAATAATTACGTAGAAAGTAAAATTATTAATTAAGTAAAGTAAAGAAGAATAATTACAATAAAGTAAAATTATTAATTACATTAAAGTAAAATTATTAATTATGTAAGTAAAAATTATTAATTGCATAGAAAGTAATGTTAATAATTAAGTAAAGTAAATGTAATAATTACGTAAGTAAAGTTATTAATTACAATAAAGTAAAATTGATAAGTAAGTAGAAAGTAAAAGTTGATAATTATGTATGAAAGTAAAAATTAGTAATTGCGTGAAAGTAAGATTAATGATTGCGTAAAGTAAAGATGATAAAGTAATACAGAAGTAAAGTGATTAATTACGTGGAAAGTAAACTTAATAATTAAGTAAGTAAAATTTATAATTACATAAGTAAAATTGAGTTGATTAATTAGAAAGTAAAATGAGTTAATAATTATGTAGAAAAGGTCAGGTTGATCATTGAAGTGAAGTAAAATTATTAATTGTATGGAAAGTAAAATTATTAATTATGTAGAAAATAAAGTTGATAATTGTGTAGAAAGTAATGTTAATAATTAAGTAAAGTAATGTTGATAATTAAGTAAATGAAAATTATTAATTACGTAAAAGTAAAATTATTAATTACGTAAAGTAATTATTAATTAATAGAAGAAAGTAAAATTATTAATTAAGTAAAGTAAGTAAATTATTAATTAAGTAAAGTAAGAGATAATGATTACGTAAAGTAAAATTAGTAATTACATAAGTAAGGTATTAATTATGTAGAAAGTAATGTTAATTATTCTATAGTAAAAATTCATAATTGAAAGTAAAGTAAAATTATTAATTATATGTAAAGTAAAGTTTATAATTAAGTAAGTAGCATTATTAATTAAGTAGAAGTAAAATTAATAATTATGTAGAAATCAAATTAATCATTAAGTAGAAAGTAAAATTAATAATTATATGAAAAGTAAAATTATTAATTATGTAAAGTAAGGTAATTAGTAATTATGTAAGTAAAACCCCAATTAAGTAAGTAATGTTAATAATTAAGTAAAATGTTATTAATTAAGTAGAAAGTAAAAATTAGTAATTAAACGTAAAGTAAAATTATTAATTATGTAAAGTAAAAATTAATAATTATGTAAGTAAAAATTATTAATTAAGTAAGTAATGTTAATAATTAAATAAAGTAAAATTGTGATACGTAAGTAAAGTTATTAATTACGTAAAGTAAAGTTATTAATTACGTAAGTAAATTATTAATTAAGTAAATAAATTAATATTAAAGTAAGTAAATTAATAATTAAGTAATTAAATAAATAAAATTAATAGAATTAAATGTAATTAATAATTAATAGAAAGTAAAATTAATAATTAATTAAGTAAAATTAAGTAGAAATAAGTAATAATTAATAAGTAAGTAAATTAAATTATTAATTATAAAGTAAAGTTGATTAATTAATTACGTAGAAAGTAACATTAATTATTCTATAAGTAAAATTCATAATTAATGAAAAGTAATTAATAATGCGTAAAAGTAATTAGTAATTACATAGAAGTAAGGTAATAATTATGTAGAAGAAAGTATCATTAATTATTCTAAGTAAATTCGTAATTAAGTAGAAAGTAAAAATTATTAATTAAGTAAGTAAAATTATTAATTACATAAAAGTAAAATTAATAATTAAATAAGATAAGAATAATAAGTAAAGTAAATTTAATAATTATGTAGAAAGTAATGTTATTAATTATGTAAAAGTAAAAGTTAGTAATTACATAAAGTAAAGGTATTAATTAGTAAAGTAAAGAGATAATGAAATCACATGAAGTAAAATTATTAATTACATAGAAAGTAAATTATTAATTATGTATAAAGTAAATTTATAATTAAATAGAAAAGTAAAATTTATATAATTAAGTAAAGTAAAGATTAATAATTATGTAAAAGTAAAATTTAATAATTACAATAAAGTAAAATTAATAATTATGTAAGTAAAAATTTATTAATTATGTAAAAAGTAATTAAGTAATTATAATTGAAGTAAGTAAAATTATTAATTATAAGTAAAGTCAAATTAATAATTGAAGTAAAGTAAAATTAGTAATTATAGAAAGTAAAATTGATTAATTATGTAAAAAGTAAGTTAATAATTATGTAGAAAGTAAAATTAATAATTAAGTAAGTAAAATTATTAATTGAAGTAAAGTGAAATTAATGATTACATAAAGTAAAATTAATAATTAATGAAAATAAATTTAATAATTACGTAATTAAATAAAAATTAATAATTAAGTAAAGTAGAAATTAATAATTAAGTGGAAACGTAAAATTTAATAATTAATAAAGTAAAGTTAATAATTACAATAGTATAAGTAAAATTAATAATTACATTAAAGTGTAAATTAATAATTATATAGAAAATAAAGTTAATAATTACGTAGAAAGTAAAATGTAATAATTAAGTAGAAAGTAAATGAGATAATAAGTAAATTAATTATGTAAAAGTAAAGTTTATAATTACGTTAAGTAAAATTAATAATTATGTAGAAAGTAAAGTTATTAATTACATAGAAGTAATGTTAATAATTAAGTAGAAATGATGTAATAATTACGTAGAAAGTAAAATTGATAATTGCGTAGAAAGTAAGATTATTAATGAAGTAAAGTGGAGAAATTATTAATTAATTGAAGTGAAAGTAAAGTTAGTGATTACGTGTAGTAAAATTATTAATTACGTAATAGAAAGTAAAGGATAAGTAAGGTAGTGTAAAAGTAAAGTTATTAATTACGTGGAAGTAAAGTTTAATAATTACATAAGTGATTGTTTATGATTGCATTAAGTAAGATTATTAATTAAGTAAAGTAAAATTATTAATTGTGTAGAAAGTCAAATTATTGATCATTAAGTAGAGAAGTAAAGGTTATTGATTGTGTAAAGAAGTGAGGTTGATTGATAATTATATGGAAGTAAAGGTTGATAATTATGTAAGTAATGTTGATGATTGAAGTGGAAGTGATGTTGATAATTGAAGTAAGAAGTAAAATTGATAATTGCGTAGAAAAAGTGAAAATAATTACATTAAGTAAGTAAAGTTATTGATTACAGTAGAGAAGTAAAATTATTAATTAAGTAAAGTAAAGTTAATAATTAAGTAAAATTAATAATTACGTAGAAAGTAAAGTTAGTAATTAAATGAAAGTAAAATTAATAATTATGTAAGTAGCATTAATTAATCTATGAAAGTAAAATTCATAATTAAGTAAAGTAAAAATTGTAATTATGTATAAAGTAAAATTTATAATTAAGTAGTAATGACAGTATTAATTGAAGTAAATGAGTAATAATTAATGTAGAAAATCAAATTAATCATTGAAGTAAAGTAAAATTAATAATTATGTAGAAAGGTAAAGTTAATAATTATGTAGAAAAGTAAATTAATAATTATGTAGAAAGTAAACTAATAATTGAAGTAAAGTAATGTTAATAATTAGTAAAGTAAAATGAGGTAATAATTACAATAAGTAAAATTTAATGATTACGTGAAGTAAAATTATTAATTACGTAGAAAGTAAGATTATTAATTAAGTAAACGTGGGGGTGTGATTACGTAAAGTAAAGTTAATAATTACGTAAGTAAAGTTATTAATTCGTTAAGTGTAGTTAATAATTATGTAGAAAGTAAAATTATTAATGCGTTGAAGTGAGTAAATTATTAATTACGTAGAAAGTAAAGTTGATAATTGAGTAGAAGTTAAATTGTAATTAAGTAGAAAGTAAGTTATTAGATGCGTAAAGTAAAGTTATTAATTCGTGTAAGTAACATTAATTATTCTATGAAAAGTAAAATTCATAATTAAGTAGAAAGTAAAATTATTAATTACGTAGAAAGTAAATTAGTAATTACATAAAGTAAGGTATTAATTATGTAGAAGTATCATTAATTATTCTGTGAAAGTAAAGTTCGTAATTAAGTAAGTAAAATTATTAATTGAAGTAAGTAAAGATTAGTAATTACATAAAGTAAAATTATTAATTACGTAAGTAAAATTGATAATTAGTAAAGTAAAATTAATAATTATGTAAGTAAATGTTATTAATTGTGTAAAGTAAAGTTGGTAATTACATAAAGTAAATTGATAATTACGTAATAGAAAGTAGATAATAAATGCGTAAAGTAAAGGTTGATAATTAAGTAGGTAAGTAAAGTTATGTAATTATGTAAGTGAGTTTATAATTCGCGTAGAAAGAGTAAAGTTTATAATTGAAGTAGAGTAAAGGTTAATAATTGTGTAAAGTCAGAATTAATCATTAGTGGAAGTAAGGTTGATATTGTGTGTAAGAAGGTGAGTTGATAATTATATGAAAGTAATTAATAATTATGGAAAGTAAACTGATAATTAGTAAAGTGATGTTGATAATTAAGTAAGTAAAATTATTAATTACATAAGAAGTAAAGTTATTAATTAATATGAAGAAATAAAATTAATAATTACGTAGAAGAAAGTAAAGGTTGATAATTGAGTAAGTAAGTAAATGGGGTTAATAATTAAGTGAAGTAATGTTGATGATTGAGTAAGTGAGGTTGATGATTGCGTGGAAGTGAAGATTAATGAATGTGGGGAGTAAAATTGGTGATTACATGGAAGTGAGATTGATGATTATTGGGCGTATGGTTGATTATTCTGTGAAAAGTGAGGTTGTTGATTACGTGGAGGGAAGTAAGGTTGATGATTGCGTGGAAAGTGGGGTTAATGATTGCATAAGTGAGGTTGATTACGTGGAAGTAAGTTGATAATTGTGTAGAGACTGAGGATGATAAGTACATGGAAGTAAGGTTGATGATTGCGTGGAAAGTGAGTTGATAATTACATAGAGTAAGTGAATTGATTAATTGTGTAAAGTAGCGTTGATTATTCTATGAAGTAAGTGGGGTTAATAATTAAAGTAAAGTAAAATTGATAATTGAAGTAAGTAAAGTCAATAATTGAAGTAAATAAAGTTGATAATTACGTAAAGTAAAATTATTAATTAAGTAAACGTAAAATTAATAATTACATAAGTAAGATTGATAATTGCGTAGAAAGTAAAATTGATTAATTAAGTAAAGCGTGTGGGTTGATAATTACGTGGAAAGTAAAGTTATTAATTGCGTGGAAGTAAAGTTGATGATTCACGATAAAGTGATGGTTGATGATTATGTGGAAGTAAGGTTGATAATTGCGTAAAGTAAAGGTTGATGATTAAGTGGAAGTGAGGTTGATAATTACGTGAAGTGAGGTTGATGATTGCGTTGAAGTAAATTCATAATTACGTAAAGTGAGATTGATGATTAAGTGGAAGTTAGGTTGATTGAATTGATGATTGATGGAAAGTAAAGTTATTAATTGCGTGGAAGTGAGTTATTAATTATGTAGAGAAGTAATGTTAATTATTCTGTAGAAAAGTAAAATTCGCGATTGCGTGGAGAAGTAGAGTTGATGATTGCGTAAAGTAAAGGTTGGTGATTGCGTGGATCGTAGATTGATTAATTATGTGTAAAGTGTCGTAATTATTCTGTAGAAGTAAAGTTCATAATTGAAGTAGAGAGTAAAGGTTGGTGATTACCTGGAAAGTAGTAATTGATAATTGTGTGGAAAGTAGCGTTGATTATTCTGTGACGAAGTAAAGTTCGTGATTAGTAGAGAAGTAAGGTTGATAATTGAGTGGAAGTAAGGTTGATGATTGTGTGAAGTAGCGTTGATTATTCTGTGAAGAGTGAGTTCATGATTGCGTGAAAGTAGGGTTGATGATTGCGTGGAAGTAAGGTTGGTGATTGCGTGAAAGTAGGAAGTGAATTGATGATTGTGTAGAGAAGTGTCATTGATTATTCTGTAGTGAGTTCGCAATTGAGTGGATAGTGAGGTTGGTAATTGCCTAGAGAGTGAGATTGATGGTGTGTGGAAGTGGCGTTGATTATTCTGTAAGAAAAGTGAGGTTAAGTGATTGAGTGGAAAGTAAGGTTGATGATTGAATAGATAAGTAAGGTTGATGATTACATAGGGAGTAAGTTGATGATTCTGCGTGGAAGTAGAGGTTGATAATTGAAGTGGAGAGTAAGGTTGATGATTGTAAGTGAAGTGATGTTGATGATTAGTGTAGAAGTGAGGTTGGTGATTACATAGAAGTGAGATTGGTGCATTGCTGGAGAGAGTGAGGTTGGTGATTGCATAGAGTGAATTGATGGTGTGGAAGCGTATGGGTGATTATTCTGTGAAAAGTGAGGTTGTTGATTGCGTGGAAAGTAAGGTTGATGATTGCGTAAAGTAGAGGTTGTAATTGTGTGTAGCAAAGTGAAGTTGATAATTATGTGTAGAACTGAGATGATAGTGCATAAAGAAGTCAAATGATAATTGCGTAGAAAGTAAAGTTGATAATTACATAGGAAAGTAGGTGATGATTAGCGTGAAAGTGAGGTTTGGTGATTGCGTGCAAAGTAGAGATTGATGATTGTGTAAAGTAGCGTTGATTATTTTGTAGTAAAGTTGATAATTAAGTGGAAAGTAAAGTTCACTTGATTGAGTAAGTAAAGTCAATGATTATTAGAAAGTGAAGTTGATAATTGCGTGGAAAGTAAATTGATAATTGAAGTAGAAGCGTAAAGGAGTTGATGATTGCGTGAAGTAAAGTTATTAATTGCTAAGTGAATTATTAATTATTGATGAAGTGAAGTAAAGAGTTGATGATTAAAAGAAAGTAAAATTATTAATTAAGTAAAGTAAAAATTAATAATTACATAAGTAAAATTAATAATTGCGTTGAAAGGTTGATAATTAGTAATTAAAGTAAGTTGATTAATTAAGTGGAAAGTAAAGTTATTAATTAGTAGAGAAGTAAATCAATAATTACATAAGTAAGTAAAATTATTAATTACGTAAGTAAGGTAATGATTATTAAATTAAGTAAACGTAAAATTAATAATTCTGTAATAAGTAAATTAATAATTACGTAAAAGTAAAAGGGTTTAATTACATTAAATATGAATTAATAATTATATAGAAAAGTAAAATTAATAATTAATAAAGTAAAATTAATTAATGAAGTATAAATGAAAGAATAATTACGTAAGTAAAATTTAATAATTACATTAGTAAAAATGGTGTAATAATTAATATGTAAGTAAAAATTAATAATTAATGAAAAGTAAAATTAGTAATTAATGATAGTAAAGTAATAATTACGTAGAAAGTAAGAAGTGATAAAATGCAAAGTAAAAGTTGATTAATTACGTAAAGTAAACTTATTAATTAAGTAGAAAAGCGTAAATTTATAATTACGTAGAAGAAGTAAGTTTAATTAATTAAGTAAATAAAAATTAATAATTATGTGAAAGTCAAATTCATCAGTAAATGAGTAAAGTAAAATTAATAATTATGTAAGTAAAAATTAATTATGTAAAGAAAGTAAGATTATTAATTATGTGAAAGTAAAATTGATAATTAAGTAGAAAGTAATGTTAATAATTAAGTAAAGTAAATTAATTAATTACGTAGAAAAAGTAAGAGATTAATAATTACGTAAAGTAAAGTTATTAATTACGTAAGTAAATGGGTGATTAATTAAGTAGTAAAGTAAAATTAATGATTGCACGTAAGTAAGAGATAATGATTACGTAAAGTAAAGTTAGTAATTACAATGAAGTAAATTATTAATTATGTAGAAAGTAGCATTAATTATTCTATGAAAAGTAAAGGTTCATAATTAAGTAGAAGTAAGGGTGAGTAATTATGTAAAGTAAAATTTATAGTATAAATAGAAGAGTAAAATTATTAATTAAGTAAAGTAAAATTAATAATTATGTATGAAAATCAAATTGTTAATCATTAAGTAAAGTAAAGAGTTGAAATAATTATGTATAGAAAGTAAAATTAAGTAATTATGTAGAGAAGTAGGGTGTGAATTATTAATTATGAAAGTAGAGAACTGATAATTGAAATCAGTAATGTTATTAATTAAGTAAAGTAAGAATTATTAATTACGTAGAAAGTAAAGGTTATTAATTATGTAAAGTGAATTATTAATTCTAAGTAAAGTAAAGAGATAGTAATTGCGTAAAGTAAAGTTGATAATTATGTGAAAGTAAAGTTTATAATTGCGTAGAAGAGTAAAATTATTAATTATGTAAAGTAAGTTATTAATTTTAGCAAAGTAAATTAGTAATTATGTAAAGTAGCATTAATTATTCTGAAGTGAAAGTTCATAATTAAGTGAAGTAAGGTTGAATAATTGAGTGGAAGTAATGTTAGTAATTAAAGTAAAGTAAAAATTGTGATTAAATAGAAAAGTAAAGATTTGATAATTAGGTGGAGAATGAGGTTGATGATTGTGTGGAAGGTCAGGTTGATCATTAGTGGAAGTGAGGTTGATGATTGTGTGGCAGAGAGGGTAAAATTGATGATTGTGTAAGTGAGATTGATGATGTGTGAGAAGTAAAATTGATGAATTCTGCGTGGAGTGTAAAGTTGATGATTGTGTGAAAGTAGGGTTGATAATTATGTAGAGAAGTAAGGTTATTGATGATTAGTGGAAGTAAGATTTATGATTACGTAGAAGTGGAGTTGATGATTGTGTAGAAGTAGAGATTGGTAATTGTGTGGAAGTAAGAGCTGATAATTGCGTGGAAAAAGTGAGTTAATGGTGTGTAGAGAAAGTAAGTTGATAATTGTGTAGAGAAGTAGATTGATGATTGTGAGGCGTGTCGTTGATTATTCTGTGAAAAAGTAAGTTGTTGATTGCGTAGAAGTAAAGTTGATGATTACACGTAGAGAAGTAGGAGTTAATGATTGTGTGTAAGTAGAATTATTAATTGTGTAGTACTGAGCTAGATGAGTAAGTGCATGAAAAGAGTCAAGTGGAGCTGATTGCGTGGAGGAGTGAGGGATTGGTGATTGCATGGAAGTAAGGTTATTGTTGTCGTATGAAGTAGTGGAGATTGGTGCATGCGATGGAGAGTGAGATTGATGATTGTGTGGAGGAAGTAGCTTGTTGATTATTCTGTGAAGAGTGAGGTTGATGATTGAGTGGAAAGTGAAGTTGATGATTGAAGTGGAAGTGAAGGTTCATGCAATTGAGTGGAAGTGAGGTCAATGATTAGCGTGGAGAGTAAGGTTGATGATTGTGTGGTAAGTAAGATTGATGATTGAGTGGAAGCGTGAGGTTGGTGATTGCGTGGAGAGTAAAGTTATTGATTAGTAATTGTGTGTAATTAGCGTTGGTAAAATTATTCTGTGAAAGTGGAGTTCATGATTGAGTGGAGAGTGAGGTTGATGATTGCGTGGAAGTGATATTGATGATTGAGTGGAAGTGAGGTTGATGATTGCCGTGGAAGGTGAGGTTGATGATGATTGAGTGGAATCCCAATGATGCGTTGAAAGTAGTTAATATTAAATGGAGGTCAGGTTGATCATTGAGTGGAAGTGAGGTGGTGATGATTGTGTGGAGGTGAGAGTTGATGATTGTGTAGAAAGTAGAAGTTGATGATTGTGTAGAGAGTGAGGTTGGTGATTGCGTGGAAGTGAGGTTGATGATTGTGTAGAGAGTGAGGTTGATGATTGTGTAAAGTAGAGGTTGATGATTAACGTGGAACTGATGATGATAGGTACATGAAGAAGAGTCAGGTAGATGATTGCGTGGAAGTGAGGTTGATGATTGCATGGAGAGTGAGGTTGATGATTGCGATGAAGAGTGAGGTTGAGTGATTGCGTGGAAGTAAGGGTGATGAATTATAATATTGAGTAGCGTTGATTATTCTGTGAAGAGTGAGGTTGATGATTGAGTGAAGTAGAGGTTTATGATTCTGCGTGGAAGAGTGGGGTTGATGATTGTGTGAAGTGAAGTTGATGATTGTGTGTGAAGTGAGGCTGATGATTGCGTGGAGGGTGAGGTTGATGATTGCGGGAGAGTAGGGTTGGTGATTACGCGGAGGTAGAGTATTGATGATTGTGGAAGCGTGTGGGTGATTATTCTGAAGAGTGAGGTTGTTGATTGCGTGTAAAGTAAGGTTGATGATTGCGTGAGAGAGTAGGGTTAATGATTGTGTGTAGAAGTAGAAGTTATTGATTAGTGGCAGAACTGAGATGATGAGTGCATGAAGAAGTCAGGTAGATGATTAGCGTGGGGTAAAGGTTGATTGCATGATGAGGTTGATGATTGCGTGAAGTGAGGATTTATGATTGCACGTGGAAGAGTGAGTTGATGATTGAAGTGGAAGTGAGGTTGATAGATTGCGTGGAGAAAGTCAGGTTGATCATTGCGTGGAAGTGAGTTGATGATTGCGTGGAAGTGAGGTGATGATTGTGTAGTGAAGTAGGACGTTGATTATTGTGTAGAGAAGTGGGGTTGATGATTGAAGTGAAGTGATGTTGATGATTGATGTGGAGAGTGGGGTTGATGATTGCGTGGAAGAGCCAGGGATTGATGATTCGCGTGGAAGTAAGGGTTGTGTTGCGTGGAGAGTAGGGGTTGATGATTGAAGTGGAGTAAAGTTAATGGTGTATGGAAGGTAAATTTATTAATTATGAAAGTAAATTGTGGTGTGTAGAAAGTAAACTGATGGTGCGTCGAAAGTGATGTTGATGATTGCGTGGAGAGTGAAGTAAGATGATGATTGCGTGAAGTCGGGTTGGTGATTGCGTGGATGAAAGTGGGATTTGATGATTGTGTGGAAGTGACGTTGATTATTCTACTGTGCGAAAGTGAGGTTTGACCATGATGGCGAAGTAGAGAAGTGAGGTTGATGATTTTGTGCTAAGTGGGGTTTATGTTATTGCGTGGAAGGTGAGGTTGGTGATTGTGTGGAGAAGTGAGATTGATGATTGTGTGGAAGTAGCGTTGATTATTCTGTGAAGAAGTGAGGTTCATGATTGAGTGGAGAGTAGAGTTGATGATTGAGTGGAGGAAGTGATGTTGATGATTGAGTGGAAGTGAGGTTGATGATTAATTCGTGGAAAGGTGAGGTTGATGATTGAAGTGGAGAATGAGGTTGATGATTGTGTGGAGGACAGGTTGATCGTGAGTAGAGAGAGTAGGAGAGTTGATGATTGTGTGGAGGAGGTGAGGTTGATGATTAGTGTAGAAGTGAAGATTGATTGATTGTGTGGAGAGTGAGTTATGGTGATTGCATTAGAGAAGTGAGTTGATGATTGTGTGGAAAGTAGGAGATTGATGATGTGTGTGGAGACTGAGGATGATGAGTGCATGAAAAGGAGTCAGGTAGATGATTGCGTGGAGAGTGAGGTTGATGATTGCATGGAGAGTAGAGGTTGATGATTGCGTGAAAGAGTGAGGGTTGGTGATTGCGTAGAAAGTGAGATTGATGATTGTGTGTGAAGTGACGTTGATTATTCTGTAGAAGAAGTAGGAGGTTGATGATTAATTGGAAATTGGGGTTTATGATTGCGTGGAAGGTGAGGTTGATGATTGTGTAGGTAAAGTTGATGATTGTGTGGAAGTGAGGCTGATGATTCGTGGAAGTGAGGTTGATGATTGCGAGGGAGAGTGAGAGTTGGTGATTGCATGGAGAAGTAAGAGATTGATGATTGTGTGGAGGCGTGTAAGATTGATTATTCTGCTGAAAAGTGAGGTTGTTGATTGCGTGAAGTAGGGTTGATGATTGCGTGGAGAGTGAGGTTAATGATTGTGTGTAGAAGTAAAGTTATTGATTGTGTAGGGAACTGAGGATGATAGAAGTGCAGAAAGAGTCAGGTAGATGATTGCGTGGAGAGTAAGGGTTATTGGTGATTACATAGGTGAGGTTGATGATTCGCGTGAAGTAGAAGGTTTATGATTACGTGGACGGTAGAGGTTGATGATTTAGTGAAGTAAGGTTGATGGTGTGTGGAAGAGGTCAGGTTGATCATTAGTAGAAGTAAAGGTTGATGATTGTGTGGAGGTGAGTTGATGATTGTGAAGTGAGTTGATGATTGTGTGAAGTAGGGTTGATGATTGAGTGGAAGTGATGTTGTTGGTGGAGTGAAGTGAGGTTGATGATTGCGTGGAAAGTGAGGTTGATGATTAAATGGATGAGTTGATGGTGCGTGAAGAAGTAGAGGTTGCATGATTGAGTGAAGTAAGAGGTTGATGATTAGCGTGGAGTAAAGTGAGATGGTGCGTGCAAACGTAAGAGTTGGTGATTGCGTAGAGAGTAGGGTGATGATTGTGTGGAAGTGGCGAGTGAATTATTCTGATGATTAAGAGTGAAGTTCGCCCAGTTGAGTGGAAAGTAGCAAGGTTATTGGTGTGTAGAGTAGAGTTTATGATTGCGTAGAGTGAGAGTTGATGATTAGTTGAAAGTGAAGTTGATGATTGTGTGGGAGTCAGGTTGATCTGATTGCTAGGTGAAGTGAGGTTGATGATTGTGAAGAGTGAGGTTAAGTTGATTGTGTGGAAGTAAGTTGATGATTATTAGCCAAGTGAGCTTGATAATTGAAGTGAAGAGTGAATGTTGATGCAATTAGGTAGAGTGAGTAATGATTAATTGCGTAAAGTAAGGTGAAGTGATTGCATGTAGAAGTAAGGTTATTAATTACGTGGAAAGTGAGAGTTGGTAATTCTGCACAATGAAAGTAAAGGTTGTAATTAGTAAAGTAAAGAGGGATTTAACAGTGCGTGGAAAGTGGGTTGATGATTGTGTGGAGAGTAAAGTTGATGATTATTGTGGAGAAGTGAGGCTGATGATTGCGTGGAAGTGAGGTTGGCGGTGCGGGAGAATGAGGTTGGTGATCTACATGGAAGAGTGAGAAGTTGATGATTGTGTAAGTGAGCGTATGATTGCGTGGAAGGTGAGTTTATGATCTGTGGAAAAGTGAGGTTGTTGATTGCGTGGAAGTAGAGCTGATCATTGCGTGGAAGTAGAGGTTAATGATTGTGTGTAGAGTGAGAGTTGATGATTGTGTGGGGGCAGGGATGATTAGTGCATGAAGAAGTGAGGCATTGATGATTGCGTGGAAAGTAGGGTTGATGATTAGCATGGAAGAAGTGAGGTTGATTGATTGCGTGAAGAAAGTAGGGTTGGTGATTGCGTGGAGAAGTAGAGATTGATGATTGTGTGGTAACGTTATTGCAAAGTGAGGTTATTGCGTGAAGTGTAAAGGTTGATGATTGCATGGAAAGTAAAGGTTATTGATTTGCGTGGTAGGAGATTGATATTGATTGCGTGGAAAGTAGGGTTTGTGATTGCGTGGGCAGTGAGGATTGATAATTGCGTGGTAGTGAGTTGATGATTGCGTGAAGTAGGGTTGATAATTGCGTTGAAAGTATGAGTTGATGATTTGCGGCCAGAAGGTGCGTTTGATTGCACTGTGTAGGGTGAGTTGTTGATTACGTAGAAGTAGTGTGGTGAAGAAGTAACGTTAATTATTCTAGTAAAATTGTGATTACGTAAATAGGTCAATAATTACATGAAGTAAGCGGGGTATTATATTACATTAAGTATGGTATTAATTACGTAGAGAAATAAAGTTATTAATTAGCCGTAGAACTAAAGACAATAAGTATAAGTAAATGAGTTAATAATTCTACATAAATGAAGTTAATGTTCAGGTAAGAAGTAATAATTGCATGATAAGGTCATTAATTACATTAAGTAGTAGTAAGGCAGTAAATTCACTTCATGGAAAAGTAAAGTCAATAATTAAATGAAAGTAAAATTAATAATTACGTAAAGTAGGAGTAATAATTGAAGTAAACGTAAGGGTGTGATTACGTAGAAAGTAAAGTTGATAATTACGTATAAAGTAATGAATTGTAATTACATTGAAATGTGAATTGGTATTAATTATACGTAGAAAGTAAAGTTATTAATTACGTAAAGTAAATTAATTAATTAAGTAAATGTAAAGAAGAGATAATTACGTAAATGAGTAAAGTTGAATTAAATGCATTGAGTAAAGTTGTGGTGTATGTAGAAGTAAGTTAAGTTGATAATTGCGTAGACATTAAAATTGAAGTTATTGATGCGTAGTAAGTAATGTAATTATTAATTACATTAAATGAATATTGAAGTAATAATACAAAGTAAAGTTAGTAATTACGTAATAAGTATGAACAAACAATTATGTAAGTAAATGAGATTTATAATTACAATAAAAGTAAAATTATTAATTAAGTAAAGTACAAAATTATTAATTATATGAAAGTCAGAAATTTAATGGTGCATTGAAATGAAGTAAAGTTAATGACGTGAATTAGGGTGTATGAAAGAGTAGTGGAAATTAGGTTAATTATGCTAAAGTAAAATTATTAATTATGTAAGTATAAATTATTATGATTAAGTAAAGTAATGTTGAATAATTAAATAGAAGAAGTGAAAATATTATTAATTACGTGGAATAAAGTAAAAATTGATTAATTCTTTAGTAGTAAAAGTTATTAATTCGTAGAAGAAAGTGCAGATTGATGATAATGTAAATAGAAAAGTAAGAATTCATTAATTAGTGAAATGTGAGGGATGATAATTGCATTGGAAATGAGAAGTTAGAGATTACCGTAAATTAAGGTCATTAATTATGTGAAGTAACGTTAATTATTCTATGAAAAAGTAGGTTCATTGAAATTAAATGAGGTAACAATGGCGAAAAAAATGGTAGCAATTGAATGTGAAAGTGAAGTTATTAATTATGTATAAGTGAAAAAGTGAGTTCATAATTACCTGGAAAGTAAAAGGGTTATTAATTAAGTGAAGTAAAGAGTTATTAATTATGTAGAAAGTCAGAATTGATCATTGAGTAGAAGAAATGAAGTTGATTAATCTGTGAAAAGTAAAGTTCATAGGTGATAATTATGTAAAGTAAGTAAGAATTACCTGTAATTAAGATGTAATTGTGGAAAGTAAACGTTAAATAATTCTGAAAAGTGAAGTAATGTTAATAATTGAAGTAGAAAGGTAAAAGGGGTAATGAGTGCGTAAGTAAGAGGTATTAATTACATATTAAATATAATTAAGGTTAATTATGTATGAAAGTGAAATGAATTAATAATTAAGTGGAAGTAAAGTTAATAATTAATATGTAGTATAAGTGAGTGTGACAATAATTATGTTGGAAATAAACTAATAATTAAATAAAGTAATGTTAATAATTAAGTAGAAAGTAAGAGAGATAATGATTGCATAGAAGTAAAATTAATAATTACAATGAAAATGAAAATTAATAATTCCCATGATGAAATAATAATTATTAATTACATGTAAGTAAATTGTGTGTATTCACGTAAAAGTAAAATTATTAATTAAGTAAAAGTAAGAATTGTCAATCGTAAGTAAATAGAAATGAAATAATTACGTAGAAAGTAAAATTATGATAATTATGTATGTAAATTAGTAATGTAATAATAAGTAACTCTAATTAAGTAAAATTCATGTTAGTAATTACGTAAAAGTACAAAATTAATAATTACGTGAAAGTAAAATTCTTAGTAATTATAGTAAAGTAAGGTATTAATTATGTAAATGAATAAGGTATTATTCTATGGCAAAAAGTAGAATTTAATAATTACGTAAGTAAAATTATTAATTAAGTAAGTAAAAGTTAGTAATTTAGTAAATGTAAATTAATAATTACGTAAGAAGTAAAATTAATGATGTAATAGAAAGCGTAGATCGTTGAATTATTCTAGCAGTCGTAAAGAGTTGTGTTGTGTGTGCGTAGGAAAGTAGAGGCTGATGATTGCGTGGAAGTGAGGTTGATGATGTGTGTGGATGAACGGTTGATGATTGTGTGGAGAAGGAAGTTGATGATTGTGTGAGAAGTGAGGTTGATGATTTCATGTTGAGAGTGAGAAGGTTGATGATTGCGTGGAAATCGAGTTGATGGGAGGAGGTTGGTGATTGTACGGAGAGTGAGGTTGAATGATTGCGTGGAGCTGGCTGCTGATTATTCGTAAAGAGTGAGGAGTTGGTGATTGCGCGTGGAGAGTGAAGGTTGATGATTGGGCGTGGAGAGGTTATTGAGTGCGTTGAAAGGTGGCGATTCTGTATGGGGTTGATACTGTAGGAGACTTGATGATTTGATGAGTGCAAAGAGCTGTGCAGATGATTGCGATATGAGGGTTGATGATTTGTGCAGATATGCTGATTAGACATGGAGAGTGAGGCTACGATTATGTGGAAGGTGAGGTTGAGCGATTGAGTGGAGAGGAGGCTGATGATTGTGTGAGGCCAGCTGGGATCATTGATGGAGAGTGAGGTTTACTAATGTGAGGGTGAGGTTGATGACGTGAGAGGAGGTTTGATGACTGTGGAGAGTGAGGTTGAGACATTGGCGGAGAGTGATGTTGACACTGAGTAGAGAGAGTAAAGTCGATGATTGATTGCGTAGAGAAAGTGGAGGCTGATGTCAGCTGGTGGGAGGAGGAGGCCATGATTGCGTGGAGAGGAAGATGATTGGAGGCTAAAGGTTATTGGTGGTTGCGGGATGACTGCGGAGAGTGAGGATAGATGATGGGTGAGATTAATGACTGAAGTGAATTGCGTGGAAATGATTGATGACTGCAATAGTGAGTAAAGTTATTGATTGCGTCAGAAGTGAAATTGATGAATTGCATTAAATAGTGGAGTTAATGATTATGTGTGAGAATGAAGTAAGAGAATTAATGAATTGCACATGAAGAATGAGACGATGATTGTGGATGACGTTGATTAATCTGTTAAGTAGAACAGAATTGAGTGGAGGAGGTTAATGCACATGAAATGATGTTATTGATTGAGTGGAAAGGAGGCTGATGATTGCGAAGGTGAGTTAATGACTGAAGAGTAAAATGAGGTTAATAATTATGGAGGGACAGGTAAATCATTGAGTGATGGAGGTTGATGTAAGAGGAGGTTATGTATCGTGGAGAGTAAAGTTATGATTATGTGTGAAGAGAGTGAGGTTGATGATTGCGTGGAAAGTGAGGCTGATGACAGAGATGAGGTTGATGATTGTGTGGAGACTGGAGGATGATGAGTGAAAGAAGAGTCAGGTAGATGATTATGGGAGAGGTGGGGTTGATGATTGCATGGATAGAAGTAAAGGTTGATGATTGCGTGAAGAAGTGAGGTTGGTGATTAACGTAGGAGAGTGAGATTGATGATTGTGTGGAGAGTGACGCTGATTATTCTGTGAAGTGAGGTTATTGATTGCGTGGAGAGTGAGGTTGATGATTGGGGTGGAAGTGTAGAGTTGATGATTGCATGGAAGAGTAAAGTTGATGATTGCAGTGGAAGTGAGAGTTGATGATGAGTGGAAAGTGAATTGATGATTGGCGTGGAAGTAGCGTTGATTAGCTTATTCTGTGAGAGTGAATTAATGATTAAGTGGAAAGTGAGGCGATTTATTAATTACTGTGAGGTAATGTTATTAATTGCGTAGAGAGCAAGATGTTGATGATGGAGTAAAGTAAGGATTGATGATTACATGGAGAGTAAAGATTATTAATTGAGAAGAGTAAGGTTGATGATTGGTGCGTAAAGTGAGGTTGATGATTGCATGAGAGTAAAGTTGATGATTGCGTTGAGAAGTGAGGTATTATAATTATGTAGAAAGTAGCAGGGAGAGTTGATGATTCTATGCGGGAGAGTGAGATTGATGATTGAAGAGATGAGGTTGATGATTGTGTGGAGAGAGGTTGATGATTGTGTGGAGAGTGAGGTTGATGATTGCGAGAGTGAGGTTGATGATTGATTATGGAGAGTGAGGTTGATGATTGAGTGAGAGTGAGGTTGATGATTGTGTGAGAGTGAGGTTGATGATTGCGTGAGAGGAGGTTGATGATTGTGTGGAGAGTGAGGTTGATGATTGCGTGGAGAGTGAGGTTGATGATTGTGTGGAGAGTGAGGTTGATGATTGAGTGGAGAGGAGGTTGATGATTGAGTGAGAGTGAGGTTGATGATTGCGTGGAGAGGAGGTTGATGATTGCGTGGAGAGTGAGGTTGATGATTGGCGTGGAGAGTGAGTTGATGATTGAGTGGAGAGTGAGGTTGATGATTGTGTGGAGAGTGAGGTTGATGATTGAGTGGAGAGGAGGTTGATGATTGTGTGGAGAGAGGAGGTTGATGATTGTGTGGAGAGTGAGGTTGATGATTGTGTGGAGAGTGAGGTTGATGATTGCGTGGGAGAGTGAGGTTGATGATTGGATTGGAGTGGAGAGTGAGGTTGATGATTGCGTGGAGAGTGAGGTTGATGATTGGCGTGGGAGAGGAGGTTGATGATTGCGTGGAGAGTGAGGTTGATGATTGAGTGGAGTGAGGTTGATGATTGCGTGAGAGTGAGGTTGGTGATTGCGTGGAGAGTGAGATTGATGATTGTGTGGAGAGTGACGTTGATTATTCTGTGAAGAGGAGGTGATTGAGTGGAGAGTGAGGTTGATGATTGCGTGGAGAGTGAGCTTGATGATTGAGTGGAGAGTGAGGTTTATGATTGCCTGGAAGGTGAGGTTGATGATTGAGTGGAGAGTGAGGTTGATGATTGTGTGGAGGGTCAGGTTGATCATTGAGTGGAGAGTGAGGTTGATGATTGTGTGGAGAGTGAGGTTGATGATTGTGTGGAGAGGAGGTTGATGATTGTGTGGAGAGTGAGGTTGATGATTGCGTGGAGAGTGATGTTGATGATTGAGTGAGAGTGAGGTTGATGATTGCGTGTGAGAGTGAGGTTGATGATTGCGTGGAGAGTGAGGTTGATGATTGCGTGGAGAGTGAGGTTGATGATTGCGTGGAGAGTGAGGTTGATGATTATGGAGAGTGAGGCTGATGATTGGAGTGGAGAGTGAGGTTGGATGATTGCGGAGAGTGAGGTTGATGATTGCGTGGAGAGTGAGGTTGATGATTCTGTGAAGAGAGTGAGGTTGATGATTGCGTGAGAGTGAGGTTGATGATTGTGTGTAGAGTGAGGTTTGATGATTGCCTGGAAGGTGAGGTTGATGATTGGTGGAGAGTGAGGTTGATGATTGTGGAGAGTGAGGTTGATGATTGCGTGGAAGAGTGAGGTTGATGATTGAGTGGAGAGTGAGGTTGATGATTGTGTGAGAGTGAGGTTGATGATTGCGTGGAGAGTGAGGTTGATGATTGAGTGGAGAGTGAGGTTGATGATTGTGTGGAGGGTGAGGTTGATGATTGTGTGGAGAGTGAGGTTGATGATTGTGTGGAGAGTGAGGTTGATGATTGAGTGGAGAGTGAGGTTGATGATTGAGTGGAGAGTGAGGTTGATGATTGCGTGGAGAGTGAGGTTGATGATTGCTGTGAGAGTGAGGTTGATGATTGAGTGGAGAGGAGGTTGATGATTGCGTGGAGAGTGAGGTTGATGATTGAGTGGAGAGTGAGGTTGATGATTGTGTGGAGAGTGAGGTTGATGATTGAGTGGAGAGTGAGGTTGATGATTGTGTGGAGAGGAGGTTGATGATTGAGTGGAGAGTGAGGTTGATGATTGAGTGGAGAGTGAGGTTGATGATTGCGTGGAGAGTGAGGTTGATGATTGCGTGGAGAGTGAGGTTGATGATTGAGTGGAGAGTGAGGTTGATGATTGAGTGGAGAGTGAGGTAGATGATTGCGTGGAGAGTGAGGTTGATGATTGTGTGGAGAGTGATGTTGATTATTCTGTGAAGAGGGAGGTTGATGATTGGAGTGGAGAGTGAGGTTGATGATTGAGTGGAGAGTGAGGTTGATGATTGCATGGAGAGTGAGGTTGATGATTGTGTGGAGAGTGAGGTTGATGATTGAGTGGAGAGTGAGGTTGATGATTGTGTGGAGAGTGAGGTTGATGATTGCATGGAGAGTGAGGTTGATGATTGCATGGAGAGTGAGGTTGATGATTGGAGTGGAGAGTGAGGTTGATGATTAGTGGAGAGTGAGGTTGATGATTGCGCTGAGTGAGGTTGATGATTGCGTGGAGAGTGAGGTTGATGATTGCATGGAGAGTGAGGTTGATGATTGTGGAGAGTGAGGATTGATGAGTGGAGAGTGATTGATGATTGGAGAGGAGGTTGATGATTGAGGAGAGTGAGGTTGATGATTGTGTAGAGTGAGGTTTATGATTGTGTGGAAGGTGAGGTTGATGATTGAGTGGAGAGTGAGGTTGATGATTGTGTGGAGAGGTGAGGTTGATGATTGAGTGGAGAGTGAGGTTGATGATTGTGTGGAGAGTGAGGTTGATGATTGAGTGGAGAGTGAGGTTGATGATTGCATGGAGAGTGAGGTTGATGATTGAGTGGAGAGTGAGGTTGATGATTGCATGGAGAGTGAGGTTGATGATTGCGTGGAGAGTGAGGTTGATGATTGCATGGAGAGTGAGGTTGATGATTGTGTGGAGAGTGAGGTTGATGATTGCGTGAAGAGTGAGGTTGATGATTGTGTGGAGAGTGAGGTTGATGATTGCATGGAGAGTGAGGTTGATGATTGAGTGGAGAGTGAGGTTGATGATTGCATGGAGAGTGAGGTTGATGATTGCGTGGAGAGTGAGGTTGATGATCATGGAGAGTGAGGCATGACGAGTGGGAGAGTGAGGTTGATGATTGAGTGGAGAGTGAGGTTGATGATTGAGTGGAGAGTGAGGTTGATGATTGTGTGAGAGTGAGGTTGATGATTGTGTGGAGAGGAGGTTGATGATTCTGTGGAGAGTGAGGTTTATGATTGGCGTGGAGAGTGAGGCTGCAGGATTATGGGAAAGTGAGATTGATGATTGCGTGGAGAGTGAGGTTGATTATTCTGTGAAGAGTGAGGTTGATGATTGGAGTGGAGAGTGAGGTTGGTGATTGCCTGGAGAGTGAGATTGATGTTTGTGTGGAGAGTGATGTTGATTATTTTGTAAAGAGTGAGCTTCGTGATTGAGTGGAGAGTGAGGTTGATGATTGAGTGGAGAGTGAGGTTGATGATTGCATGGGGAGGGAGGTTGATGATTGCGTGGAGAGTGAGGTTGATAATTGAGTGGAGAGTGAGGTTGATGATTGTGTGGAGAGTGAGGTTGGTGATTGCATGGAGAGTGAGATTGATGATTGCATGGAGAGTGAGGATGATGAGCGTGGAGAGTGAGGTTGATGATTGCGTGGAGAGTGAGGTTGATGATTGTGTGAGAGTGAGGTTGATGATTGTGTGGAGAGTGAGGTTGATGATTGTGTGGAAGGTGAGGTTGATGATTGAGTGGAGAGTGAGGTTGATGATTGTGTGGAGAGGGTCAGGTTGATCATTGAGTGGAGAGTGAGGTTGATGATTGTGTGGAGAGTGAGGTTGATGATTGAGTGGAGAGTGAGGTTGATGATTGAGTGGAGAGTGAGGTTGATGATTGAGTGGAGAGTGAGGTTGATGATTGCATGGAGAGTGAGGTTGATGATTGCGGGGAGAGTGAGGTTGGTGATTGCATGGAGAGTGAGATTGATGATTGTGTGGAGCGTGTCGCTGATTATTCTGTGAATAGTGAGGTTGTTGATTGTGTGGAGAGAGGAGGTTGATGATTGCGTGGAGAGTGAGGTTAATGATTGTGTGTAGAGTGAAGTTTATGATTGTGTGGAGACTGAGGATGATGATTGTGTGGAGAGTGAGGTTGATGATTGCGTGGAGAGTGAGGTTGATGATTGCGTGGAGAGTGAGGTTGATGATTTCGTGGAGAGTGAGGCTGATGATTGCATGGAGAGTGAGGTTGATGATTGCGTGGAGAGTGAGGTTGGTGAGTGCGTGGTGAGTGAGATTGATGATTGTGTGGAGAGTGAGGTTGATGATTGCGTGGAGAGTGAGGTTGATGATTGCGTGGAGAGTGAGGTTGATGATTGCGTTGAGTGTGGTTGATGATTGTGTGGAGAGTGAGGTTGATGATTGCGTGGAGAGTGAGGTTGATTATTGAGTGGAGAGTGAGGAGGATGATTGCGTGGAGAGTGAGGTTGATGATTGCGTTGAGAGTGAGGTTGATGATTGTGTGGAGAGTGAGGTTGATGATTGCGTGGAGAGTGAGGTTGATGATTGAGTGGAGAGTGAGTTTGATGATTGCGTGGAGAGTGAGGTTGATGATTGCGTGGAGAGTGAGGTTGATGATTGAGTGGAGAGTGAGGTTGATGATTGTGTGGAGAGTGAGGTTGATGATTGCGTGGAGAGTGAGGTTGATGATTGCGTGGAGAGTGAGAATGATGAGTGTGTGCAGAGTGAGGTTGATGATTGCGTGGAGAGTGAGGTTGATGATTGAGTGGAGAGTGAGGTTGATGATTGCGTGGAGAGTGAGGTTGATGATTGTGTGGAGAGTGAGGCTGATGATTGTGTGGAGAGTGAGGCTGATGATTGCGTGGAGAGTGAGGTTGATGATTGCGTGGAGAGTGAGGTTGGATGATTGTGGAGAGTGAGATTGATGATTGTGTGAAGAGTGAGGTTGATGATTGCGTGGAGAGTGAGGTTGATGATTGCGTGGAGAGTGAGGTTAATGATTGTGTGGAGAGTGAGGTTGATGATTGTGTGGAGAGTGAGGATGATGATTGTGTGGAGAGTGAGGTTGATGATTGCGTGGAGAGTGAGGTTGATGATTGCATGGAGAGTGAGGTTGATGATTGCATGGAAGAGTGAGGTTGATGATTGCGTGAGAGTGAGGTTGATGATTGTGTGGAGAGTGAGATTGATTATTGTGTGAAGAGTGAGGTTGATGATTGTGGAGAGTGAGGTTGATGATTGTGTGGAGAGTGAGGTTGATGATTGTGTGGAGAGGAGGTTGATGATTGAGTGGAGAGTGAGGTTGATGATTGTGTGGAGAGGTCAGGTTGATGATTGAGTGGAGAGTGAGGTTGATGATTGTGTGGAGGGTGAGGTTGATGATTGTGTGGAGAGTGAGGTTGATGATTGTGTGGAGAGTGAGGCTGATGATTGTGTGGAGAGTGAGGTTGATGATTGAGTGGAGAGTGAGGTTGATGATTGAGTGGAGAGTGAGGTTGATGATTGTGTGGAGAGTGAGGTTGATGATTGTGTGGAGAGTGAGGTTGATGATTGCGGGGAGAGTGAGGTTGGTGATTGCATGGAGAGTGAGATTGATGATTGTGTGGAGCGTGTCGTTGATTATTCTGTGAAGAGTGAGGTTGTTGATTGCGTGGAGAGTGAGGTTAATGATTGTGTGTAGAGTGAAGTTGATGATTGTGTGGAGACTGAGGATGATGAGTGCATGAAGAGTGAGGTTGATGATTGCGTGGAGAGTGAGGTTGATGATTGAGTGGAGAGTGAGGTTCATGATTGAGTGGAGAGTGAGGTCAATGATTGCGTGGAGAGTGAGGTTGATGATTGCATGGAGAGTGAGATTGATGATTGAGTGGAGCGTGAGGTTGATGATTGCGTGGAGAGTGAGGTTGATGATTGCGTGGAGAGTGAGGTTGATGATTGCGTTGAGTGTGGTTGATGATTGTGTGGAGAGTGAGGTTGATGATTGCGTGGAGAGTGAGGTTGATGATTGAGTGGAGAGGAGGTTGATGATTGCATGGAGAGTGAGGTTGATGATTGCGCGTTGAGAGTGAGGTTGATGATTGGCGTGGAGAGTGAGGTTGATGATTGAGTGGAGAGTGAGGTTGATGATTGAGTGGAGAGTGAGGTTGGTGATTGCGTGGAGAGTGAGGTTGATGATTGTGTGGAGAGTGATGTTGATTATTCTGTGAAGAGTGAGGTTCATGATTGCGTGGAGAGTGAGGTTGATGATTGCGTGGAGAGTGAGATTGATGATTGTGTGGAGAGTGTCGTTGATTATTCTGTGAAGAGTGAGGTTGATGATTGAGTGGAGAGTGAGGTTGGTGATTGCCTGGAGAGTGAGATTGATGATTGTGTGGAGAGTGATGTTGATTTTTCTGTGAAGAGTGAGGTTCGTGATTGAGTGGAGAGTGAGGTTGATGATTGAGTGGAGAGTGAGGTTGATGATTGCATGGGGAGTGAGGTTGATAATTGAGTGGAGAGTGAGGTTGATGATTGTGTGGAGAGTGAGGTTGGTGATTGCATGGAGAGTGAGATTGATGATTGCATGGAGAGTGAGGATGATGAGTGCGTGGAGAGTGAGGTTGATGATTGCGTGGAGACTGAGGTTGATGATTGAGTGGAGAGTGAGGTTGATGATTGCGTGGAGAGTGAGGTTTATGATTGTGTGGAAGGTGAGGTTGATGATTGAGTGGAGAGTGAGGTTGATGATTGTGTGGAGGGTCAGGTTGATCATTGAGTGGAGAGTGAGGTTGATGATTGTGTGGAGGGTGAGGTTGATCATTGAGTGGAGAGTGAGGTTGATGATTGAGTGGAGAGTGAGGTTGATGATTGAGTGGAGAGTGAGGTTGATGATTGCGTGGAGAGTGAGGTTGATGATTGCGGGGAGAGTGAGGTTGGTGATTGCATGGAGAGTGAGATTGATGATTGTGTGGAGTGTGTCGTTGATTATTCTGTGAATAGTGAGGTTGTTGATTGTGTGGAGAGTGAGGTTGATGATTGCGTGGAGAGTGAGGTTAATGATTGTGTGTAGAGTGAAGTTGATGATTGTGTGGAGACTGAGGATGATGAGTGCATGGAGAGTGAGGTTGATGATTGCGTGAGAGTGAGGTTGATGATTGCATGGAGAGTGAGGTTGATGATTGCGTGTGAGAGTGAGGTTGGTGATTGCGTGAGAGTGAGATTGATGATTGTGTGGAGAGTGAGGTTGATGATTGCGTGGAGAGTGAGGTTGATGATTGCGTGGAGAGTGAGGTTGATGATTATGCTGGAGTGTGGTTGATGATTGTGTGGAGAGTGAGGTTGATGATTGCGTGGAGAGTGAGGTTGATGATTGAGTGAGAGTGAGGAGGATGATTGCGTGAGAGTGAGGTTGATGATTGCGCTGAGAGTAAGGTTGATGATTGTGTGAGAGTGAGGTTGATGATTGCGTGAGAGTGAGGTTGATGATTAGTGGAGAGTGAGGTTGATGATTGAGTGAGAGTGAGTTTGATGATTGCGTGGAGAGTGAGGTTGATGATTGCATGGAGAGTGAGGTTGATGAGTGAGTGGAGAGTGAGGTTGATGATTGTGTGGAGAGTGAGGTTGGTGATTGCGTGGAGAGTGAGATTGATGATTGTGTGCAGAGTGAGGATGATGAGTGTGTGCAGAGTGAGGTTGATGATTGCGTGAGAGTGAGCTTGATGATTGAGTGGAGAGTGAGGTTTATGATTGCGTGGAAGGTGAGGTTGATGATTGAGTGGAGAGTGAGGTTGATGATTGTGTGGAGGGTCAGGTTGATCATTGAGTGGAGAGTGAGGTTGATGATTGTGTGGAGGGTGAGGTTGATGATTGTGTGGAGAGTGAGGTTGATGATTGTGTGGAGAGTGAGGTTGATGATTGAGTGGAGAGTGATGTTGATGATTGAGTGGAGAGTGAGGTTGATGATTGCGTGGAAAGTGAGGTTGATGATTGCGTGAGAGTGAGGTTGATGATTGCGTGGAGAGTGAGGTTGATGATTGCATTGAGTGTGGTTGATGATTGTGTGGAGCGTGAGGTTGATGATCGCGTGGAGAGTGAGGATGATGATTGCGTGGAGAGTGAGGTTGGTGATTGCGTGGAGAGTGAGATTGATGATTGTGTGGAGAGTGACGTTAATTATTCTGTGAAGAGTGAGGTTCATGATTGAGTGGAGAGTGAGGTTGATGATTGTGTGTAGAGTGAGGTTTATGATTGCGTGGAAGGTGAGGTTGATGATTGAGTGGAGAGTGAGGTTGATGATTGTGTGGAGGGTCAGGTTGATCATTGAGTGGAGAGTGAGGTTGATGATTGTGTGGAGGGTGAGGTTGATGATTGTGTGGAGAGTGAAGTTGATGATTGGCGTGGAGAGTGAGGTTGATGATTGCGGGAGAGTGAGGTTGGTGATTGCATGGAGAGTGAGATTGATGATTGTGTGGAGCGTGGTCGCTGATTATTCTGTGAAGAGTGAGGTTGTTGATTGCGTGAGAGTGAGGTTGATGATTGCGTGGACAGTGAGGTTAATGATTGTGTGTAGAGTGAAGTTGATGATTGTGTGGAGACTGAGGATGATGAGTGCATGAAGAGTGAGGTTGATGATTGCGTGGAGAGTGAGGTTGATGATTGCATGGAGAGTGAGGTTGATGATTGCGTGAATAGTGAGGTTGGTAATTGCGTGGAGAGTGAGATTGATGATTGTGTGGAGAGTGACGTTGATTATTCTGTGAAGAGTGCGGTTGATGATTGAGTGGAGAGTGACGTTCATGATTGAGTGGAGAGTGAGGTCAATGATTGCGTGGAGAGTGAGGTTGATGATTGCGTGGAGAGTGAGATTGATGATTGAGTGGAGCGTGAGGTTGATGATTGCGTGGAGAGTGAGGTTGATGATTGCGTGAGAGTGAGGTTGATGATTGCGCTGGAGTGTGGTTGATGATTGTGTGGAGAGGAGGTTGATGATTGGGTGGAGAGTGAGGTTGATGATTGAGTGGAGAGTGAGGTTGATGATTGCATGGAGAGTGAGGTTGATGATTGCGTTGAGAGTGAGGTTGATGATTGCGTGGAGAGTGAGGTTGATGATTGAGTGGAGAGTGAGGTCAATGATTGCGTGGAGAGTGAGGTCAATGATTGCGTGGAGAGTGAGGTTGATGATTGCGTGGAGAGTGAGATTGATGATTGAGTGGAGCGTGAGGTTGATGATTGCGTGGAGAGTGAGGTTGATGATTGCGTGGAGAGTGAGGTTGATGATTGTGTTGAGTGTGGTTGATGATTGTGTGGAGAGTGAGGTTGATGATTGCGTGAGAGTGAGGTTGATGATTGAGTGGAGAGGAGGAGGATGATTGGCGTGGAGAGTGAGGTTGATGATTGTGTTGAGAGTGAGGTTGATGATTGAGTGGAGAGTGAGGTTGATGATTGCGTGGAGAGTGAGGTTGATGATTGAGTGGAGAGTGAGGTTGATGATTGCGTGGAGAGTGAGGTTGATGATTGCGTGGAGAGTGAGGTTGATGAGTGAGTGGAGAGTGAGGTTGATGATTGTGTGGAGAGTGAGGTTGGTGATTGCGTGGAGAGTGAGATTGATGATTGCGTGGAGAGTGAGGATGATGAGTGTGTGCAGAGTGAGGTTGATGATTGCGTGGAGAGTGAGCTTGATGATTGAGTGGAGAGTGAGGTTTATGATTGCGTGGAAGGTGAGGTTGATGATTGCGTGGAGAGTGAGGTTGATGATTGCGGGGAGAGTGAGGTTGGTGATTGCATGGAGAGTGAGATTGATGATTGTGTGGAGCGTGTCGTTGATTATTCTGTGAATAGTGAGGTTGTTGATTGTGTGGAGAGTGAGGTTGATGATTGCGTGGAGAGTGAGGTTAATGATTGTGTGTAGAGTGAAGTTGATGATTGTGTGGAGACTGAGGATGATGAGTGCATGGAGAGTGAGGTTGATGATTGCGTGGAGAGTGAGGTTGATGATTGCATGGAGAGTGAGGTTGATGATTGCGTGGAGAGTGAGGTTGGTGATTGCGTGGAGAGTGAGATTGATGATTGTGTGGAGAGTGAGGTTGATGATTGCGTGGAGAGTGAGGTTGATGATTGCGTGGAGAGTGAGGTTGATGATTGCGTTGAGTGTGGTTGATGATTGTGTGGAGAGTGAGGTTGATGATTGCGTGAAGAGTGAGGTTGATGATTGAGTGGAGAGTGAGGAGGATGATTGCGTGGAGAGTGAGGTTGATGATTGCGTTGAGAGTGAGGTTGATGATTGTGTGGAGAGTGAGGTTGATGATTGCGTGAGAGTGAGGTTGATGATTGAGTGGAGAGTGAGTTTGATGATTGCGTGGAGAGTGAGGTTGATGATTGCGTGGAGAGTGAGGTTGATGAGTGAGTGGAGAGTGAGGTTGATGATTGTGTGGAGAGTGAGGTTGATGATTGCGTGGAGAGTGAGATTGATGATTGTGTGCAGAGTGAGGATGATGAGTGTGTGCAGAGTGAGGTTGATGATTGCGTGGAGAGTGAGCTTGATGATTGAGTGGAGAGTGAGGTTTATGATTGCGTGGAAGGTGAGGTTGATGATTGAGTGGAGAGTGAGGTTGATGATTGTGTGGAGGGTCAGGTTGATCATTGAGTGGAGAGTGAGGTTGATGATTGTGTGGAGGGTGAGGTTGATGATTGTGTGAAGAGTGAGGTTGATGATTGTGTGGAGAGTGAGGTTGATGATTGAGTGGAGAGTGATGTTGATGATTGAGTGGAGAGTGAGGTTGATGATTGCGTGGAAAGTGAGGTTGATGATTGCGTGGAGAGTGAGGTTGATGATTGCGTGGAGAGTGAGGTTGATGATTGCGTTGAGTGTGGTTGATGATTGTGTGGAGAGTGAGGTTGATGATTGCGTGGAGAGTGAGGTTGATGATTGAGTGGAGAGTGAGATTGATGATTGTGTGGAGAGTGACGTTGATTATTCTGTGAAGAGTGAGGTTCATGATTGAGTGGAGACTGAGGTTGATGATTGTGTGTAGAGTGAGGTTTATGATTGCGTGGAAGGTGAGGGTGATGATTGAGTGGAGAGTGAGGGTGATGATTGAGTGGAGAGTGAGGTTGATGATTGTGTGGAGAGTGAGGTTGATGATTGAGTGGAGAGTGAGGTTGATGATTGTGTGGAGGGTGAGGTTGATGATTGTGTGGAGAGTGAAGTTGATGATTGCGTGGAGAGTGAGGTTGATGATTGCGGGGAGAGTGAGGTTGGTGATTGCATGGAGAGTGAGATTGATGATTGTGTGGAGCGTGTCGTTGATTATTCTGTGAAGAGTGAGGTTGTTGATTGCGTGGAGAGTGAGGTTGATGATTGCGTGGACAGTGAGGTTAATGATTGTGTGTAGAGTGAAGTTGATGATTGTGTGGAGACTGAGGATGATGAGTGCATGAAGAGTGAGGTTGATGATTGCGTGGAGAGTGAGGTTGATGATTGAGTGGAGAGTGAGGTTAATGATTGCGTGAATAGTGAGGTTGGTAATTGCGTGGAGAGTGAGATTGATGATTGTGTGGAGAGTGACGTTGATTATTCTGTGAAGAGTGAGGTTGATGATTGAGTGGAGAGTGAGGTTCATGATTGAGTGGAGAGTGAGGTCAATGATTGCGTGGAGAGTGAGGTTGATGATTGCGTGGAGAGTGAGATTGATGATTGAGTGGAGCGTGAGGTTGATGATTGCGTGGAGAGTGAGGTTGATGATTGCGTGAGAGTGAGGTTGATGATTGCGCTGGAGTGTGGTTGATGATTGTGTGGAGAGTGAGGTTGATGATTGCGTGAGAGTGAGGTTGATGATTGAGTGGAGAGTGAGGTTGATGATTGCATGGAGAGTGAGGTTGATGATTATGCTGAGAGTGAGGTTGATGATTGCGTGGAGAGTGAGGTTGATGATTGAGTGGAGAGGAGGTTGATGATTGCGTGAGAGTGAGGTCAATGATTGCGTGGAGAGTGAGGTTGATGATTGCGTGAGAGTGAGATTGATGATTGAGTGGAGCGTGAGGTTGATGATTGGCGTGGAGAGTGAGGTTGATGATTGCGTGGAGAGTGAGGTTGATGATTGTGTTGAGTGTGGTTGATGATTGTGTGGAGAGTGAGGTTGATGATTGCGTGAGAGTGAGGTTGATGATTGAGTGGAGAGTGAGGAGGATGATTGCGTGGAGAGTGAGGTTGATGATTGTGTTGAGAGTGAGGTTGATGATTGTGTGGAGAGTGAGGTTGATGATTGCGTGGAGAGTGAGGTTGATGATTGAGTGGAGAGTGAGGTTGATGATTGCGTGGAGAGTGAGGTTGATGATTGCGTGAAGAGTGAGATTGATGATTGAGTGGAGAGTGAGGTTAATGATTGTGTGGAGAGTGAGGTTGGTGATTGCGTGGAGAGTGAGATTGATGATTGCGTGTAGAGTGAGAATGATGAGTGTGTGCAGAGTGAGGTTGATGATTGCGTGGAGAGTGAGCTTGATGATTGAGTGGAGAGTGAGGTTTATGATTGCGTGGAAGGTGAGGTTGATGATTGAGTGGAGAGTGAGGTTGATGATTGTGTGGAGGGTCAGGTTCATCATTGAGTGGAGAGTGAGGTTGATGATTGTGTGGAGGGTGAGGTTGATGATTGTGTGGAGAGTGAGGTTGATGATTGTGTGGAGAGTGAGGTTGATGATTGAGTGGAGAGTGATGTTGATGATTGAGTGGAGAGTGAGGTTGATGATTGCGTGGAGAGTGAGGTTGATGATTGCGTGGAGAGTGAGGTTGATGATTGAGTGGAGAGTGAGGTTGATGATTGCGTGGAGAGTGAGATTGATGATTGAGTGGAGCGTGAGGTTGATGATTGCGTGGAGAGTGAGGTTGATGATTGCGTGGAGAGTGAGGTTGATGATTGCGTGAGAGTGTGGTTGATGATTGTGTGGAGAGTGAGGTTGATGATTGCGTGGAGAGTGAGGTTGATGATTGAGTGGAGAGTGAGGTTGATGATTGCATGGAGAGTGAGGTTGATGATTGCGCTTGAGAGTGAGGTTGATGATTGCGTGGAGAGTGAGGTTGATGATTGAGTGGAGAGTGAGGTTGATGATTGCGTGAGAGTGAGGTCAATGATTGCGTGGAGAGTGAGGTTGATGATTGTGTGGAGAGTGAGATTGATGATTGAGTGGAGCGTGAGGTTGATGATTGCGTGGAGAGTGAGGTTGATGATTGCGTGAGAGTGAGGTTGATGATTGTGTTGAGTGTGGTTGATGATTGTGTGGAGAGTGAGGTTGATGATTGCGTGGAGAGTGAGGTTGATGATTGAGTGGAGAGTGAGGAGGATGATTGCGTGGAGAGTGAGGTTGATGATTGTGTTGAGAGTGAGGTTGATGATTGTGTGGAGAGTGAGGTTGATGATTGCGTGGAGAGTGATGTTGATGATTGAGTGGAGAGTGAGGTTGATGATTGCGTGGAGAGTGAGGTTGATGATTGAGTGGAGAGTGAGGTTGATGATTGTGTGGAGAGTGAGGTTGGTGATTGCGTGGAGAGTGAGATTGATGATTGTGTGGAGAGTGAGGTTTATGATTGCGTGGAAGGTGAGGTTGATGATTGAGTGGAGAGTGAGGTTGATGATTGTGTGGAGGGTCAGGTTGATGATTGAGTGGAGAGTGAGGTGGATGATTGCGTGGAAAGTGAGGTTGATGATTGCGTGGAGAGTGAGGTTGATGATTGCGTGGAGAGTGAGGATGATGATTGCGTGGAGAGTGAGGTTGGTGATTGCGTGGAGAGTGAGATTGATGATTGTGTGGAGAGTGACGTTGATTATTCTGTGAAGAGTGAGGTTCATGATTGAGTGGAGAGTGAGGTTGATGATTGAGTGGAGAGTGAGGTTGATGATTGTGTGGAAGGTGAGGTTGATGATTGAGTGGAGAGGAGGTTGATGATTGTGTGGAGGGTCAGGTTGATGATTGAGTGGAGAGTGAGGTTGATGATTGTGTGGAGAGTGAGGTTGATGATTGTGTGGAGAGTGAGGTTGATGATTGTGTGGAGAGTGAGGCTGATGATTGAGTGGAGAGTGATGTTGATGATTGAGTGGAGAGTGAGGTTGATGATTGCGTGGAGAGTGAGGTTGGTGATTGCGTGGAGAGTGAGGGTGATGATTGAGTGGAGAGTGAGGTTTATGATTGGATGGAAGGTGAGGTTGATGATTGTGTGGAGAGTGAAGTTGATGATTGTGTGGAGAGTGAGGTTGATGATTGCGTGGAGAGTGAGGTTGATGATTGCGGGGAGAGTGAGGTTGGTGATTGCATGGAGAGTGAGATTGATGATTGTGTGGAGCGTGAGGTTGATTATTCTGTGAAGAGGAGGTTGTTGATTGCGTGGAGAGTGAGGTTGTTGATTGCGTGGAGAGTGAGGTTAATGATTGTGTGTAGAGTGAAGTTGATGATTGTGTGGAGACTGAGGATGATGAGTGCATGAAGAGTGAGGTTGATGATTGCGTGGAGAGTGAGGTTGATGATTGCATGGAGAGTGAGGTTGATGATTGCGTGAAGAGTGAGGTTGGTGATTGCGTGGAGAGTGAGATTGATGATTGTGTGGAGAGTGACGTTGATTATTCTGTGAAGAGTGAGGTTGATGATTGAGTGGAGAGTGAGGTTGATGATTGTGTGTAGAGTGAGGTTTATGATTGTGTGGAAGGTGAGGTTGATGATTGAGTGGAGAGTGAGGTTGATGATTGTGTGGAGGGTCAGGTTGATCATTGAGTGGAGAGTGAGGTTGATGATTGTGTGGAGGGTGAGGTTGATCATTGTGTGGAGAGTGAGGTTGATGATTGTGTGGAGAGTGATGTTGATGATTGAGTGGAGAGTGATGTTGATGATTGCGTGGAGAGTGAGGTTGATGATTGCGTTGAGAGTGAGGTTGATGATTGTGTGGAGAGTGAGGTTGATGATTGCGTGGAGAGTGAGGTTGGTGATTGCGTGGAGAGTGAGATTGATGATTGTGTGGAGAGTGACGTTGATTATTCTGTGAAGAGTGAGGTTGTTGATTGCGTGGAGAGTGAGGTTGATGATTGCGTGGAGAGTGAGGTTGATGATTGTGTGGAGAGTGAGGTTGATGATTGTGTGGAGACTGAGGTTGATGATTGCATGGAGAGTGAGGTTGATGATTGTGTGGAGACTGAGGTTGATGAGTGCATGAAGAGTGAGGTTGATGATTGCGTGGAGAGTGAGGTTGATGATTGAGTGGAGAGTGAGGTTGATGATTGAGTGGAGAGTGAGGTCAATGATTGCGTGGAGAGTGAGGTTGATGATTGCGTGGAGAGTGAGGTTGATGATTGCGTGGAGAGTGAAGTTGATGATTGTGTGGAGACTGAGGATGATGAGTGCATGAAGAGTGAGGTTGATGATTGCATGGAGAGTGAGGTTGATGATTGCGTGAAGAGTGAGGTTGGTGATTGCGTGGAGAGTGAGATTGATGATTGTGTGGAGAGTGACGTTGATTATTCTGTGAAGAGTGAGGTTCATGATTGAGTGGAGAGTGAGGTTGATGATTGTGTGTAGAGTGAGGTTTATGATTGCGTGGAAGGTGAGGTTGATGATTGAGTGGAGAGTGAGGTTGATGATTGTGTGGAGGGTCAGGTTGATCATTGAGTGGAGAGTGAGGTTGATGATTGTGTGGAGGGTGAGGTTGATGATTGTGTGGAGAGTGAAGTTGATGATTGTGTGGAGAGTGAGGCTGATGATTGAGTGGAGAGTGATGTTGATGATTGAGTGGAGAGTGAGGTTGATGATTGCGTGGAGAGTGAGGTTGATGATTGTGTGGAGAGTGAGGTTGATGATTGCGGGGAGAGTGAGGTTGGTGATTGCATGGAGAGTGAGATTGATGATTGTGTGGAGCGTGTCATTGATTATTCTGTGAAGAGTGAGGTTGTTGATTGCGTGGAGAGTGAGGTTGATGATTGCGTGGAGAGTGAGGTTAATGATTGTGTGGAGAGTGAAGTTGATGATTGTGTGGAGACTGAGGATGATGAGTGCATGAAGAGTGAGGTTGATGATTGTGTGGAGACTGAGGATGATGAGTGCATGAAGAGTGAGGTTGATGATTGCGTGGAGAGTGAGGTTGATGATTGAGTTGAGAGTGAGGTTCATGATTGAGTGGAGAGTGAGGTCAATGATTGCGTGGAGAGTGAGGTTGATGATTGCGTGGAGAGTGAGGTTGATGATTGCGTGGAGAGTGAAGTTGATGATTGTGTGGAGAGTGAGGTTGATAATTGCGTGAGAGTGAGGTTGATGATTGCGTTGAGTGTGGTTGATGATTGTGTGGAGAGTGAGGTTGATGATTGGCGTGGAGAGTGAGGTTCATGATTGAGTGGAGAGGAGGTCAATGATTGCGTGGAGAGTGAGGTTGATGATTGCGTGGAGAGTGAGGTTGATGATTGCATGGAGAGTGAGGTTGATGATTGCGTGAAGAGTGAGGTTGGTGATTGCGTGGAGAGTGAGATTGATGATTGTGTGGAGTGTGGTTGATTATTCTGTGAAGAGTGAGGTTGATGATTGCGTGAGAGTGAGGTTGATGATTGAGTGGAGAGTGAGGTTGATGATTGAGTGGAGAGTGAGGTTGATGATTGCATGGAGAGTGAGGTTGATGATTGCGCTGGAGAGTGAGGTTGATGATTGCGTGGAGAGTGAGGTTGATGATTGAGTGGAGAGTGAGGTTGATGCTTGAATGGAGAGTGGGGTTGATGATTGAGTGGAGAGTGAGGTTTATGATTGCGTGGAAGGTGAGGTTGATGATTGTGTGGAGAGTGAAGTTGATGATTGTGTGGAGAGTGAGGCTGATGATTGCGTGAGAGTGAGGTTGATGATTGCGGGGAGAGTGAGGTTGGTGATTGCATGGAGAGTGAGATTGATGATTGTGTGGAGCGTGTCGTTGATTATTCTGTGAAGAGTGAGGTTGTTGATTGCGTGGAGAGTGAGGTTGATGATTGCGTGGAGAGTGAGGTTAATGATTGTGTGTAGAGTGAAGTTGATGATTGTGTGGAGACTGAGGATGATGAGTGCATGAAGAGTGAGGTTGATGATTGCGTGGAGAGTGAGGTTGATGATTGCATGGAGAGTGAGGTTGATGATTGCGTGAAGAGTGAGGTTGGTGATTGCGTGGAGAGTGAGATTGATGATTGTGTGGAGAGTGACGTTGATTATTCTGTGAAGAGTGAGGTTCATGATTGAGTGGAGAGTGAGGTTGATGATTGTGTGTAGAGTGAGGTTTATGATTGCGTGGAAGGTGAGGTTGATGATTGAGTGGAGAGTGAGGTTGATGATTGTGTGGAGGGTCAGGTTGATCATTGAGTGGAGAGTGAGGTTGAGGATTGTGTGGAGGGTGAGGTTGATGATTGTGTGGAGAGTGAAGTTGATGATTGTGTGGAGAGTGAGGCTGATGATTGAGTGGAGAGTGATGTTGATGATTGAGTGGAGAGTGAGGTTGATGATTGCATGGAGAGTGAGGTTGATGATTGTGTGGAGAGTGAGGTTGATGATTGCGGGGAGAGTGAGGTTGGTGATTGCATGGAGAGTGAGATTGATGATTGTGTGGAGCGTGTCATTGATTATTCTGTAAAGAGTGAGGTTGTTGATTGCGTGGAGAGTGAGGTTGATGATTGCGTGGAGAGTGAGGTTAATGATTGTGTGTAGAGTGAAGTTGATGATTGTGTGGAGACTGAGGATGATGAGTGCATGAAGAGTGAGGTTGATGATTGTGTGGAGACTGAGGATGATGAGTGCATGAAGAGTGAGGTTGATGATTGCGTGGAGAGTGAGGTTGATGATTGAGTTGAGAGTGAGGTTCATGATTGAGTGGAGAGTGAGGTCAATGATTGCGTGGAGAGTGAGGTTGATGATTGCGTGGAGAGTGAGGTTGATGATTGCGTGGAGAGTGAGGTTGATGATTGCGTGGAGAGTGAGGTTGATAATTGCGTGGAGAGTGAGGTTGATGATTGCGTTGAGTGTGGTTGATGATTGTGTGGAGAGTGAGGTTGATGATTGCGTGGAGAGTGAGGTTCATGATTGAGTGGAGAGTGAGGTCAATGATTGCGTGGAGAGTGAGGTTGATGATTGCGTGAGAGTGAGATTGATGATTGAGTGGAGCGTGAGGTTGATGATTGCGTGGAGAGTGAGGTTGATGATTGCGTGAGAGTGAGGTTGATGATTGCGTTGAGTGTGGTTGATGATTGTGTGGAGAGGGAGGTTGATGATTGCGTGGAGAGTGAGGTTGATGATTGAGTGGAGAGTGAGGTTGATGATTGAGTGGAGAGTGAGGTTGATGATTGCATGGAGAGTGAGGTTGATGATTGCGTTGAGAGTGAGGTTGATGATTGCGTGGAGAGTGAGGTTGATGATTGAGTGGAGAGTGAGGTTGATGCTTGAATGGAGAGTGGGGTTGATGATTGAGTGGAGAGTGAGGTTTATGATTGCGTGGAAGGTGAGGTTGATGATTGTGTGGAGAGTGAAGTTGATGATTGTGTGGAGAGTGAGGCTGATGATTGCGTGGAGAGTGAGGTTGATGATTGCGGGGAGAGTGAGGTTGGTGATTGCATGGAGAGTGAGATTGATGATTGTGTGGAGCGTGTCGTTGATTATTCTGTGAAGAGTGAGGTTGTTGATTGCGTGGAGAGTGAGGTTGATGATTGCGTGGAGAGTGAGGTTAATGATTGTGTGTAGAGTGAAGTTGATGATTGTGTGGAGACTGAGGATGATGAGTGCATGAAGAGTGAGGTTGATGATTGCGTGGAGAGTGAGGTTGATGATTGCATGGAGAGTGAGGTTGATGATCGCGTGAAGAGTGAGGTTGGTGATTGCGTGGAGAGTGAGATTGATGATTGTGTGGAGAGTGACGTTGATTATTCTGTGAAGAGTGAGGTTGATGATTGAGTGGAGAGTGAGGTTCATGATTGAGTGGAGAGTGAGGTCAATGATTGCGTGCAGAGTGAGGTTGATGATTGCGTGGAGAGTGAGATTGATGATTGAGTGGAGCGTGAGGTTGATGATTGCGTGGAGAGTGAGGTTGTTGCTTGCGTGGAGAGTGAGGTTGATGATTGCGTTGAGTGTGGTTGATGATTGTGTGGAGAGTGAGGTTGATGATTGCGTGGAGAGTGAGGTTGATGATTGAGTGGAGAGTGAGGTTGATGATTGCATGGAGAGTGAGGTTGATGATTGCGTTGAGAGTGAGGTTGATGATTGCGTGGAGAGTGAGGTTGATGATTGAGTGGAGAGTGAGGTTGATGATTGAGTGGAGAGTGAGGTAGATGATTGCGTGGAGAGTGAGGTTGATGATTGTGTGGAGAGTGATGTTGATTATTCTGTGAAGAGTGAGGTTCATGATTGCGTGGAGAGTGAGGTTGATGATTGCGTGGAGAGTGAGGTTGGTGATTGCGTGGAGAGTGAGATTGATGATTGTGTGGAGAGTGTCGTTGATTATTCTGTGAAGAGTCAGGTTCATGATTGAGTGGAGAGTGAGGTTGGTGATTGCCTGGAGAGTGAGATTGATGATTGTGTGGAGAGTGATGTTGATTATTCTGTGAAGAGTGAGGTTCGTGATTGAGTGGAGAGTGAGGTTGATGATTGAGTGGAGAGTGAGGTTGATGATTGCATGGGGAGTGAGGTTGATGATTGCGTGGAGAGTGAGGTTGATAATTGAGTGGAGAGTGAGGTTGATGATTGTGTGGAGAGTGAGGTTGCTGATTGCATGGAGAGTGAGATTGATGATTGCATGGAGAGTGAGGATGATGAGTGCGTGGAGAGTGAGGTTGATGATTGCGTGGAGAGTGAGGTTGATGATTACGTGGAGAGTGAGGTTGATGATTGTGTGTAGAGTGAGGTTTATGATTGCATTGAAGGTGAGGTTGATGATTGAGTGGAGAGTGAGTTTGATGATTGTGTGGAGGGTGAGGTTGATGATTGTGTGGAGAGTGATGCTGATGATAGAGTGGAGAGTGAGGCTGATGATTGCGTGGGGAGTGAGGGTGATGAGTGTGTGGAGAGTGAGGTTGATGATTTCGTGGAGAGTGAGGTTGGTGATTGCGTGGAGAGTGAGGTTGATGATTAAGTGTAGAGTGAGGTTGATGATTGAGTGGAGAGTGAGGTTGATGATTGCGTGGAGAGTGAGGTTAATGATTGCGGGGAGAGTGAGGTTGGTGATTGCATGGAGAGTGAGATTGATGATTGTGTGGAGCGTGTCGTTGATTATTCTGTGAAGAGTGAGGTTGTTGATTGCGTGGAGAGTGAGGTTGATGATTGCGTGGAGAGTGAAGTTAATGATTGTGTGTAGAGTGAAGTTGATGATTGTGTGGAGACTGAGGATGATGAGTGCATGAAGAGTAAGGTTGATGATTGCGTGGAGAGTGAGGTTGATGATTGCATGGAGAGTGAGGTTGATGATTGCGTGAAGAGTGAGGTTGGTGATTGCGTGGAGAGTGAGGTTGGTGATTGCGTGGAGAGTGAGGTTGATGATTGAGTGGAGAGTGAGGTTGATTATTCTGTGAAGAGTGAGGTTGATGATTGAGTGGAGAGTGAGGTTCATGATTGAGTGGAGAGTGAGGTCAATGATTGTGTGGAGAGAGAGGTTGATGATTGCGTGGAGAGTGAGATTGATGATTGCGTGGTGAGAGAGGTTGAGGATTGTGTGTAGAGTGAAGTTGATGATTGTGTGGAGAGTGAGGTTGATGATTGCGTGGAAGGTGAGGTTGATTATTGAGTGGAGAGTGAGGTTTATGATTGCGTGGAAGGTGAGGTTGATGAGTGCGTGGAGAGTGAGGATGATGAGTGCGTTGAGACTGAGATTGATGATTGCGTGGAGAGTGAGGTTGATGATTGCGTGGAGAGTGAGGTTGATGATTGTGTGTAGAGTGATTGTTGATGATTGAGTGGAGAGTGAGGTTGATGATTGCGTGGAAGGTGAGGTTGATGATTGAGTGGAGAGTGAGGTTTATGATTGCGTGGAAGGTGATGTTGATGATTGAGTGGAGAGTGAGGTTGATGATTGTGTGGAAGGTCAGGTTGATGATTGAGTGGGGAGTGAGGTTGATGATTGCGTGGAGAGTGAGGTTGATGATTGACTGGAGAGTGAGGTTGATGATTGCGTGGAGAGTGAGGTTCGTGATTGAGTGGAGAGTGAGGTTGATGATTGAGTGGAGAGTGAGGTTGATGATTGTGTGGAGAGTGACGTTGATTATTCTGTGAAGAGTGAGGTTCATGATTGCGTGGAGAGTGAGGTTGATGATTGCGTGGAGAGTGAGGTTGGTGATTGCGTGGATCGTGAGATTGATGATTGTGTGTAGAGTGTCATTGATTATTCTGTGAAGAGTGAGGTTCATGATTGAGTGGAGAGTGAGGTTGGTGATTGCCTGGAGAGTGAGATTGATGATTGTGTGGAGAGTGACGTTGATTATTCTGTGAAGAGTGAGGTTCGTGATTGAGTGGAGAGTGAGGTTGATGATTGAGTGGAGAGTGAGGTTGATGATTGCATGGGGAGTGAGGTTGATGATTGCGTGGAGAGTGAGGTTGATAACTGAGTGGATAGTGAGGTTGATGATTGTGTGGAGAGTGATGTTGATGATTGTGGGGAGAGTGAGGTTGGTCATTGTGCGGAGAGTGAGGTTGATGATTGCGTGGAGAGTGAGGTTGATGATTGTGTGGAGAGTGAGGTTGATGATTGAGTGGAGAGTGAGGTTGTTGATTGGGTGGAGAGTGAGGATGATGAGTGCGTGGAGACTGAGGTTCATGATTGCATGGTGAGTGAGGTTGATGATTGTGTGTAGAGTGAAGTTGATGATTGTGTGGAGAGTGAGGTTGATGATTGAGTGGAGAGTGAGGTTGATGATTGCGTGGAAGGTGAGGTTGATTATTGAGTGGAGAGTGAGGTTTATGATTGCGTGGAAGGTGAGGTTGATGAGTGCGTGGAGAGTGAGGATGATGAGTGCGTTGAGACTGAGGTTGATGATTGCGTGGAGAGTGAGGTTGATGATTGCGTGGAGAGTGAGGTTGATGATTGTGTGTAGAGTGAAGTTGATGATTGTGTGGAGAGTGAGGTTGATGATTGAGTGGAGAGTGAGGTTGATGATTGCGTGGAAGGTGAGGTTGATGATTGAGTGGAGAGTGAGGTTTATGATTGCGTGGAAGGTGAGGTTGATGATTGAGTGGAGAGTGAGGTTGATGATTGTGTGGAGGGTCAGGTTGATGATTGAGTGGAGAGTGAGGTTGATGATTGAGTGGAGAGTGAGGTTGATGATTGGGTGGAGAGTGAGGTTGATGATTGACTGGAGAGTGAGGTTGATGATTGCATGGAGAGTGAGGTTGATGATTGACTGGAGAGTGAGGTTGATGATTGCCTGGAGAGTGAGGTTGATGATTGAGTGGAGAGTGAGGTTGATGATTGCGTGGAGAGTGAGGTTGATGATTGCGTGGAGAGTGAGGTTGATCATTGCGTGGAGAGTGAGGTTGATGATTGCGTGGAGAGTGAGGTTGATGAAAGAAGAAAAGGAAGAGACTCAGATGATGCTGAGGAAAAGGACAGAAGTTTGAACTAAAGGAAAATATCTGGAATGATTTGATGATGTCGAATGCTCTCTCGAGTCAACGATGATAATTACTTGAGGTTACGGATTTCTATGTTAAGTTTTGAGAACAGAATTCGATTCGAGATCTCGAGACTGAATCTTGTTGTTGTTTACATCTTTTTGTTTGCATTGTTATTATTTGTTCATTGAGTTTTTAATTTGATCAGCAGAATCATAAAGGAGGCCTATCGGG